>JAEANM010001425.1:0-27982 GCA_017656035.1 Myanophis thanlyinensis
GATGGGTATTATTATTATTATTTATTATTAAAAATAGGATATGACAAGTTGTAGTATTCTTCTCTCTTTTTCCAAGAGATATTAAGAAAACTTTATGGAGTGCATTGGGATTATGAAATAGTAAATATAATTTTAATTTAATTTATGCTAAAATATATCAGTAAATGTAATTGAAGCGAATATGTGATTTTTTTAGAAAAGAAAATGTGAATAGGAACATTAAGGTTTCAGTAAAAAAAAAGATGCAGGATGATAAAATGGGGACTGCAAGATTCTTAGCTAGCTTAATAATACAAAACTTTTGCTTTTTTTTAATGTGGCGAAAATGGTGAAAGTAATAAGTAAACGATGGTAGAAAATGTGCAGGCTTCTTACTTATTTCAATAGCAGATTTCAAGAAAGTTAAGTCCAGATGCACTCGCATTCAGTCATATTTTAAGGCCATAATTTTAATGCTGCAATTTATATGATCTACAATTTTTCTTTTAGGCCATGAGTTTTCCGCTTATGCCTTTTGGCTGTTTTGGTGGCATGGTTAGTATATTACACATGCATATTCAATTTTTTTTTGGGGGGGGGGTGATGTGGACATGTCTGTTTCACTTGTTCTAAAACTAAGCATCTTGCATTTTGCTTTATAAGTGCATTTTAGTATGCTTGTTTCATTTTTGAAACTGTTTTGTGTTTTTCCCCCCTTTTGGGGAAATCATTGTTAAAATACCTATTTAGCGTATGTGGAGATTAAAATGATGCTACAATTTCCAAAGGCATATCTTCTTTTTTCTCTTATTTTCCTTTTATATATGACAGAAATAAAAACTCAATTTCCAATGACTTTCTTTGTATTAAATTACATTACATAATGAGACCATATAAAGTATATTATTCATAATATAGTTGTTTGTGTTATTCAGCCACATCTTCCTAAATCATTTTAACAAATATAAAATTATATATACTGAGCAGGTAGCAAATTAAAGCTTGGGTCAGTTATATACTGAGCTCATGGGCTCTTGGAACATATTTTGGCTCATTTGTCACAGAACAATTCCAGCAAGCATGTTTGCTGCTGCAGGGAAAATATGCTTTTATTTGTCCTTTTGAATCAAAGTAAGCTCCAACTTTTTCTGTCCAAGACCATTATAAGGAATGTGTGAATGATGGTGTACCATGATAGTGTTTGAAATATATTAAAATCTCTGTGCCTCTTTCTTTTGGACCTGCTCAACAGCTTTTAGCACAGAGTTCAATATAGGAGGACTTACATTGTTTGAAAAAAAGCAGTGAAAAATCTGCAAGTTCTCCTGCATTTCCTATTACAATACTCTAATTGCTGTGAACATTTCTGGTGTATATATGACTGTAGTTTCTTTCTAAAAAATACTTCCTAAAAATGCAGCGCATTAGTCTGTTTTTTCCTCCATTGCAGAATATCAAAATATTAATTTCTTCCATAATCTACTGTATGCAGTGTATATTGGCCTATACTTTTTAATGGAGATTGGGGAAAATCTAACTAAATATGCCCAAGATACCTTTTGAATATCTCTGCAGGCCTTTTGTTTCCATCTTTAATTCTTAAATTCTTTTTCCAATTAAAACATTTTGCTTCAGTTTCTATCAATGTCCTTTTTTCCCTTGGGCATATCATTCATATAGAAATGATTATATAATCTTTATGTAGTATCTTATGGGGCTTGCTAATTGGGAATATAAGAAATCTAGCACTTAGCCACAACCAACATTATGGAAGAATTAATGCTTTGTTTCTTAATTGGATTTTCCCTCCAACTATACCAGGGATGGGCAATTATGGCTCCTTGATGACTTGTGGACTTCAACTCCCAGAATTCCTAAGCCAGCCATGCTGGCTCAGGAATTCTGGGAGTTGAAGTCCATGAGTCATGAAGGAACTTTCATAATTGCAGATGATAATTTAAAAGATACTTTTATTACCTAATGGAAGTTGGGAAGTCAGTTACAAATCAAAATTACTATTTTATGATTTTTTTGTATTTTTACTGTCAGAGAAAAAGGACTGTTAACATTTCTTCTGAGGTCCTGGAATAATTCGGCCAAACGAGCTATTGTATACCTCTAGTAGGAATAGGAGGAACCACTTTTGTTCTAATCAAAATTTTTAAAAAATGGCACAAATGCTGTAGACCTGGTTTTTAAATTTCAATTTGAGAGTGTCCAAATTGTATGATACTCTATCACTGGGGAAAAGGTAGAAAGAGAGAGTGAGAGAAAGAGAGAAAGATTAAGAGTGCATGTGCCAGATATTTCAATGAATTGGATGTTCATTGGTTTCATTCAGTTTTCTGCTTTCTTGCTTGTTTCATTTTGTATGTGACCCATACATTTACATGCTAATATTTTCAGCGAATTTACTATAACATTTCTATCACCTTTTGCCTGCTTCTATAGCCTTCCCTGTGGTCTGTAAAGGTGTTAATGCTTTGGCTGGAATGTTAGTAACATGTGATAGCACTGTAAACAGAAGTCATGGTTACCATTCCCATTTTAGATGATGGAACTGAGTCAACAGTGTACCATACAAGTGTAGTGTTCTGTCATTAGTCTGTATCTTTTTTCATGTATAATTGTATTCCTAAATTGCATATTGCAAATCACAGAAAAGAATCTGATTTGTGGAATAATTAATCAGTTCATAAACTGACCCAGCCATTCAAATAATCCACACAAAAAGAAACATTTTTTCACACATGGTTAACTATAGCCTAGTGAAGGCTATAGTTTCATTTTATGTTCTTTAGCTTGATAGTAACAAGCATAATCAGCAGTGATAAATAGAAACAAGGCTTTGCCACTCTATTTAAATTTCCCTTTTGGTAAGACAGATTACAGTGATATTTCAGTTCACCTAATGGTATAAACTTGTTTTCCATATGTATTGTTGTGATAATTTGTTACTTCATTGAAAACTTAATGGCTGGGAAATGATTTTAAAATCTATGAAATTGTATTTTGACTCAATTTTAGTTAAAGTTAATAATGAAAGCCTTTCTGATCTTGTATAGACATGCAGTTTATATGCCTGATCCCAACAATTTTCTCTAGGAACGTATTTGACTAAGGGCCAAACAAGTTGTGATGTTGGCTGTCCGGCAGTTTGGAATTTAACCTACTGACAAAAATTGGGAGTGACACTTTAGAAGATGTGGCTTAGACTGGAAGTCTATTCTTATACACTACCTTGTATTAGCTTAGAGAAATTTACGGCGGTTTGTCTTGTGTGACTACAGTTTGAATTGAGAAGAGTATAATAGCAAAAGAGAAGTGTTTCATAAAAAGACCAAGCATCACCCTCATTTTCTATTTTTTTTACCGTTGTTCCTCATAATTGCTATATCTTTGCCCTATCTTCTGATGTCTGCAAAAGTAAGCTCCTCCCCACGTGTACATGAATGAATTGTAATAAAATGTCTGAGTTTTGAAGCATTTTATTGTTTTTATTTCTTCCTCTCTGTTGAAGCAGAACATGAATTTCAGAAATCCATTCTTTGCAATGGACAGAATGATGTCAAACATGAGAAGTGGTATGGTGGAATTGCAAAGAAATTTTGTAAGTTGTTAAATTTTTATGTTAATTTTGTCATGAATATTATTCATTAAAACAATAAGGAAAAAAAGATTTCCTTAGAGCAGGGGTCCCCAACCCCCAGTTCATGGCCTTGGTGCTGGACCTTAGTCCGTTCTGAACCGGGCCATGAAAGTGGTGAGGGTTGTGACTCGCTAGCGGCCAGCAGAGCTGATGGCGGAATCAGACAGTGATGAGGTTGGGAAGGAACATGGGCCAGTCTGGGAGTCTGGGGAAGGCTCTGATGAGGGTTCTGCATCAGAGGAAGAGTTTGGACCAGGACCGTCTGCCAGTTATCACCTGCCTTCCGAGATGGATAACAGTGGTACAGAAGAACACCTGGAGCCTGTTCCTGATATGCGCATGCATAGAGCTATCAAGAGACAGGAACAGCTGAGGAACCAGGGCCAACTCGGAAGGAAAGGCACAGGTGAACGGCCCCTTCCAGAGGGATTAAAAGAGGAGCAAAGGGGAGGGGAGTTTGTAGAAAATAATTGATTCGTTTTAATAAGGCCTGCTTCTGACTTCATGACAGTTAACTGCAGCTCCAGTATGACATTGGTGTTTTATCTTCTGTCTCCCCTCCAAGACTGATAAAAGCCTGTAATTATGTAAGAGTATTTTTGTTTGCTCTAAAGAACTTTCCCTGTAACCTCAATAAAGAGGTTTGAGTGATACAAAAAGGCTGCTTTTTCAGCTCGGGAAGCCTAGGTCAGAACAGTGAGAGTGCACATGCACGCACAACCATCCACTCTTTCCCTCTTACCCCATTGCCACCTCCGCCAGTCGGAAAGGTTGGGGAATGCAGCCTCAGAAAAAGAGTTAAGCAGTGCATTATTATCAGTTGATAGTTTTTAATTTCAATCTAAGATGTTACGTTCTGTAATGAAGGAACTTTAGAGCTTATCTCTATTTCCTGCTAGAATCATTTTTACAATGCAGTGTGGTACTCTTCGGTTTCATCTCCCCCCCCCCCCCCCAAATGCTGGCCTTAGATATATCTAATTGATGCATAGAAAATGGATTGAAATGCCTAGCCATCCATGAAGATACATCTTTAAATGTGTCTAACTGATTGGTGCATATTTGTATTAGCTTTTGACTGTTTGCCAGAAAGAAAGACATTGGTTTTAAAAAACTTTCTTTCAAATTGCATTAGAGTAGACTTGTACTCATTTCCAGCATCTGACAGTTCCCAAATCACCTCTTCTGTTAAATTAAATTTATTCACCAAGTGAAGGGGTAAGTTTGCATAATGATTCAGAACAGTTTGCAGGCCTGCGGATAACTTATTCACCAAGTGAAGGTCTAAGTTTGCATAATGATTCAGAACATTTTGCAGGCCTGCGGATATTAAGTCAGTTTTGTAGATGTGGTTGCATGTCCTAAGATTTGCTTTTCATTGTCTAAGAGCAGCAACAATGAAGTCAAGTATCCCTTCACATTTAGTTTGATGTGCATAGACACATCTATATTTCTTTTGGCACTTACCGAGAAATGGGTTGCCATTGTATTCTTACAGGATCTTTCTCCCTAGTGTAATCTATAATCTCGTGATAGAGGATTGCAAATATCCACTGAATGCTGGCTTCCATTCTGCACCCTATTTGTGATTTTTATTTGTTTTTAAATTATCTTCTTCAGGATAAAATGGCACTTGATTCAAATGCTCACTCATACAGTTCTTCCTCAGTGATGACCTATTCCAAGAAGGGTGATGAACCACCAAAAGTTTTCCAAGCTTCAGCCCAGACACGGACTGCTCCAGGAGGGGTACGATAATATTTTGGGAATCATCTCCTAACTAATAATAGTATTACTCTAATTTGGTATGTGCTTCTAACTCAGTAGGCATAAGTGTATTATTATGCAATAGGACCAAACGTTGGAAAATTGGTATAAATGTTTGAAATTGAAACTTGACTTTTAAGTGATGGTATGATGTTTAAAAAGCCCCTTCATTACTTTTGCTCAGAGGTGTCGCCATCTAATTTAGCTAAGACGTTTGAATTTGAATCTTAACGTCATGTTCATGAAATATAGCATGCAAGCAAGATAAAACTCTTGAAACTAGCCCACAGTAAATCTTTTCAGAGCTCAGCCAGTACTTCTTTATCAAAGAGCGTCTAATAATATACTTATGGGCATGCTGATAAGTAGTAGCCAAGATTGTCGAGATAGTTAGTGTTCCTTTCGTGTGGCAAATAGCAGACACTCTTTATCTCTGTAACTGAAAAGTTCCATTCACTGGTTATATTTAGATGATGTTATGATGGTTTTTGAACTGTTCTCATGAAACAGTGTTGAAAACTTAAAACAATGGAATTTGTGCATAGTTTCTCTATATGTGAATCAACATGCATGCTAGGGTCATAATTCAGAGACATGATTGTGCATGCAACTTAATTATTTTACGTATGGTTTTTGCTGCTGGAGCTGCTCTCTTCCACCTCCGCCCTCAAGTATAACTTTCTCAGCATAACGAGTACAGATTTATATATGTGCTCATAGTGTAGCTTTCTGCACTTGGCATGTTTATTCTGTGACTAATTTAGGCTTCATAAATTAATGAAGTATTAATTTAGGCTTCATATATATGTTTCCAGGATTTGTAAAAACTTTACTTGAAAGGAGAAATCCAGAAAGCTAATTAGGACATTTTCTTCTTCTACATTTGTTAATATCTACTCTGCCAAAATGGGATGGGGGAAGGGTTGAAATACGGGTATGGGAGAAGAAAGAACCTGAAACGTTTCAAACTCTAAAGGGTATACTTTTTTGAGATAAAAAACAAAACCTTCTTACACAATTATTTTGTATTTTTAACACCTAGGGCACCTGCTTGACCTCAAATCTTCCATCATGCATTTGCAAAAGGTGCGGAATAAAGGAAAATCCTAATCTTATTGAAATATAAATTCCCTTTGGAAAAAAATGATCGAAATAATTTAACATGATCATTTTACTATAGAGATACACCTTTCTCTCCAAGGAAACTCCTTCCCTCAATGAGTATTGAGGGGAAAAATAAGAGTTTCGTGGTTAAAAGGTTTGAAGTGACTGCACTTAACTGGGGTTGTGTACTTAACTGTGCACTTAACTGTGTGCATACACTTTGTATTATTTATAAGGGTATATTACCCAAGGCAAATAATAAATTGGAGGGTAGAGGTTCGAGAGGTTACTGAAAATTGAAATGGGGCAAATCCAACGCACACAGCGTGCTGGTAAAAAAGTCTAGATCTTCTAGGGAGAAATTTATAGGGCTATCTGCGCAGCCCTGGAGACTGGGTGAAAGCTCTCCTGCGGCCTGTGGGCAGGAATTCGCCGAGAAAGCGCTCGGGTCCAGCGGCAGCAAAGGGGACCTCTGACTTTCCGGGAACCCGTCGCCCGGCGAGGAGCCAGAGCAGGAGGATGAGCAAGAGGAGACAGTGCGAGCGCCGGCGGTTCCGCCGAGCTCTGCGGCCGGAGCTCTGCCCTGGCTGAGCACCGGGTAAGGCGCTGGAGCACTCCGAGTCTCTCTGCTGTGGCTGCCGGCTGGGTAGGGACAAGGCATTTTCCGCGCTCCTCTGCAGGAAGAGCTGCCGTTCTCGGCTCCCCCTGTTTCTTGGCTGCTGCCTTGGTCCTCTTCGGCGGGATCTGCGCTGTGCTGCGTTTGCCGCTTGTGCTTCATCCGACGGTTCTGGAACCAGACCTTGACTTGCCTTTCAGTCAAGTCCAGCAAAGCCGCGATCTCCACCCGGCGGGGTCTGCAGAGGTATTTATTAAAATGGAACTCCTTCTCTAACTCCAAGAGCTGCGTGTTTGTATAGGCCGTCCTCAGCCGTCGGGAAGCCTTTTCGCTGTGGTCTAAACACGTGTCTGCAGGAGGAAAACAGCAAAATTACACGAAGTAACAAAACCGGCTAAGCGAACGGTGGTCTGGTCTCTTTTTTTTTTCTTGGCGGGGATGGATGTGGATGTAGGGCTGCGGGATTGGAAAGGGGAGGGGAGAGAGCCATTTTAAATGGTTTGGGAATCTTGCTAAATTTTGTTGGGCACAGGGTCTTCCTTGACCCCCAGCATCTACGTACCCAGGCACGCACAAGCCAAAATGGTTTGATCTTAATGTCAAATGCTTATACGAGCTTCTGTATGGGGGGGGGGGGTGTTGGGTGTTGGTTGTTGTCGGTCTGGAAAAGCTGCCTTCAGCTACAGAGGAATTTAACAGTGGATGTTCGTTCGCTGTGTCTTATCCCTTTCCTTTGTGCTTTGCCTCGCTATATCTATGTGTGTAACAGAAGGATATTCATAACTAAGTGACCGAAAACGAACTCTTTAGTAAGCAAATAACACAAACTGTGAATAAGAAAAACAGAAAGCAGAGAGAAAAAGGCAGCGAGTCTTGAAAGATTTATCTCTCTATGACAAAAATGAAAAGCCCCTAAAGCTGGCCTCTCTTATCCACTAGCGGATTAGCGCGTGGGGGGGAGGGGGGAGAGATTTTCGACCAGGTCCTTAGATCCATATCTCCTGCAAAAAAACTGCCTTCCTCAAGGCATCATGATAGAGATGGGCTGATTAGGTTGGTTAGTAGATGAGGGACATTAGTTTCAACCTTGGAGCATTGGACTGGTTGCCTAAAGAAGGGTTCCTTCGATGAACTGTAGCGGGGAAAGGGGGGCAAAAAGACTTTGGGTTTTCCCTTCTGCCTTCTTTCTGTTCCTCGTTCCGCTACAATGGAAATAGAAGCAGAGCAGTTTATAGCCAAATTCACTCCCCATGCCTCCCAAAACACAGCAGCCAAACTGTCTTCCATTCTCATCCCTGAAATCAACAGTCTAAACACCGTCACAGAGGAAGATGCCATACAAGAGAGCTAAAAAACGATGTGAAATAGGGGAAATTGACGTGGAATTACTCAGTTCTGAAGACTGGCTGGGCAGGGGAAAAGAGGAAAGGAAGGAAGGAAAGGAAGGAAGGAAGGATTCGTCCTAATCTTTCAGTAACTGAGATTAAAAATGGGAAACGGTATTCCTTTGCTCCCTCTTCCAAGCCTTACTGATTCTTAAATAGAAGATTTTTTTGTCTCTTCTCTCCACCCAGCCAGCCACCCCAATGTCCACCCTCCCCACCCCGCCCCCATCCCTTTACAGACCTGCAGGAGAAGCCGGGACAAATCCAGGCACAGAAGAGGAGGGAGACAAAGAGGCAGGGATCTGGTTAGCTTTCTTAAAAGATTTCTTCTCCTTCATCCAGGGGAATTCTCCACCCAGAGCAGAAGACTGGAAAGTGACTTTCTGGGCCTGCCCATGCCTTGCTTTCTTTTGGCTCCTCAGCGCAGGCTGGCTGCTGGAAGAAGGATCCAAGCCGAGGAGGGTTTGTTCCAAAGGAGGAGGAATTAACGTCGGTGGTTCCTTGATTGATGAAGTTTGAAATGTCTCCAGGACAGCGGGAAGGGACGTCAGACACTCCGCAAGCGATGGCTGGCTGTTTATGAAGCCTATCTCCCTCTCAAATTCAAAATTCATGGCTTTTTCCAGAGGCCCAGTGCAAAAGGAGGGGGCGGGGGATGCGGGTGGGTGGGTGGGTGGGGAAGAAACGCTGGATCTTTCAGGCCCTTCCAATATTTTATATCCTTTTTAGTGTAAGTATTATTTGCAGTCTCCTCCCCCTTTTTCTACCCACCTTTTTATTTTTATTTTTTAATATCTTATATTGCTGATAAAACAGGCGTATGGGGACCTTGCTCTATTAAACTGAGGAGCAGGGATAAATTGCAGCCAATTCCTCATCACGTGACCTGGCTAGCCCAATAGCAGGGACAACCTAGTTGAAAACAGAGGGTTGGGGTCCCCCCCACCCCACCCATCATGGCTAATAATAATAGCAACCATGACAATAATAACAGCAATAATACTCCCACTTGTCATGCTTGAAGATTTTTTGTCCTGATTACAAAAGCTAAATCCAGAGGAAGATGTTCCTTAAGGTTTGACTGAGGAGGCAATAGTAGGCGAGAAGGTGATGAGCAGGTAGTGATTATTATAGTTCATCTTTTAAGCTTATCTGGCAAATGGCTTGGGCAATAGGCCCACTGTAGAAGAAAGAATGAAGATGGGAGAAAGGGTGTTGAAAGAGAGGAGAGGTATACAGTAGAAATACCCCATTATTCTAAAGATGCTTCTCAATTAACAACCAGCCCTACTGAAACAGTGAGAAACCAACTCTCGTGAAACAGCTGGTTTGAATCTTACCTGAATTAAAAACATTCCAAACTTCCCAATTAAAATCTGAATGAAAGGACTTTGGAAAGTGCTTTTGATATTACATTCTAAAGCAGACCCTGGAATGTTTGAGACAATGGGGAAAGATGTGATTTAGTAACCCAGGACCTATTTTTTAAAAGCAACTTTAAGAATACAGGAAAGAATAACTCTTCCCCTATCCCCACAGTTTTATCATTTTTCTCCTCTCAAATGAATATTTTCTGGGATTGTCAACTTAATTTTTAAAGCTTTTTTTCAAATATCAAAAATAGTACTTCAGGATGTATCTATCTAAGAATGTTTGTAGGCCTCCACCCCCATCCCTTTTTAAAAGTTGCCCCCAAACTGAGCAAGTAAAGAGCAAGGATTGAGGGGGAGAAAAAAGTGATCAATCTTTTCTCACCAAAGACTTCTGACAGGCAGCCGAGGCTTTGCTCACTTCTTAAAGAATTTGGATGTTTATCAGAATTTCTGAAAGAAGATTTCCCCCCCACACACAAATTTGGACTTGATTGGTAAAGGTACTGAATAAAATAGTTTGAAGGTTCAGGGGTGGAAAATTGAGGTGAGGTTAAGACAGATAAATACCAAAGAATTGGTATCTAGAATATTGTTTACTATTTGTTTATTCAAGCTGCATTTCTCTCTAATCTCAGAAACACTAGAAAATAGAAATGGGAAACTTCAGTAGAGTGAAGAGGCAAAAATATTTCTCAGTTCAAACATCCATGTGGGATGAAAATCTTAAATCTGAGAGAAATAATTAAGTGAGGAAAAAATTACTCCAAAAGCCTATGTGGGCGGACTTCAAATATGTTCTGAAAACTACAGTATTAAAATAATTAACATTATTGGCAAAAGCAAAAAAAAATTATTCTGAAGGTGTTTGCACTGCTGTGGCTTGTAGAACGGTTAAATTTTAAGTATTTCAAATCTGTAGTGAAAATATTATTTGGATGCAGTAATATTACTACTTCTTGCCCCAATGACATATATTTTATTTTAGGAAACATTGTTCATGATTCAGTCCTGACCTTTTTTTTTAAACCATCATGTGTGAGAGTAAAATTCCTTTGAAATGGATGCTTCCATTTCAATGGATGCTTCAACAGAGCAATGGATCTGAATAACAATATTATTATCTACTCTCTATATTTCCCAAAGTGACAGTTGTCTTTGTAAAATTACTTTATTTTGGGTTATTATTTAATTGAATAACCTCTAACTTTTGATTCTGTTATAACCTTCAAATTGGAAAGGGATGTAATGTAAAAGAAATGCAATGAAAGGAAATAAGTGTTTCTATTTATATTATTAGACTGCTAAAGCATTAAGGTGGGGTAAAAAAATAAGAAACAAATCCATGTATTTGTAAGTTCCCATTCAGTGCTTGAGTTTAGTTTGCAGAGAAGTTGCCAACAGAATTTCATCTTCAATTCCCTTCCATGAATTGAATGAATACCTCCTTTCCATATAAAGTCCATTTAGCTGATCATATTTGATCTAGCTGTATTTGCACTGCTGATATTAGTGCCATTCATTGCTTTCAACTAAAAACCACTGACTTTGTCGGTCTTTCTGGTTCATCTAGAGTGATGATGAATGTTTTGTAGTAGTACAGATGCAGGTTTATATGAATTTATATTTTAGACACAGATACGGAGATGGTTGGATCTAATATAACTAACTTGTCATAAATTCTGCCCCAACCCTGAGATTATCATGAGAGATCCTGCTCCAGATATCCTCACATGCTGAAGCCTTAATGGAAGTCCCTTCCAGTTTTAAGATCCATTTGTCTCTGCTCTGTTTTCATGGCCTTTTAATTTCTGTTCTGTTGCTTTCAATAGTTGTATTCTGATTGTTTTAAATATTTTCTGTTTTTATGAACTATTCTAATGGATTGGTATCATCTACTGCATGGGTGTGAGTGAACTAGAGATTCCTTTAAACTGTATGTTGCCCCTAAGAGCTATAACTTTAGGATGACTAGAAAGTTTTAGAAATAAATATCTAAATAAATATTTCACTCTGGGAAAAGTTGCTTTTTATGAATGAAAGAAAAGTTTATTTTGTAAATCAGTGCATATTTTTTAAAATATAAATATTGAAAAATAGAATTGATGAAAGTCAAGTGATTAGGGGTATAAAATTACTGAATACTAAGAAAAAAAAGTAAATATGTACAATTTTTCTGAAACCATTTTTGTTTTTACAACATTTGCCTTTTTTTTTTAATACAGAAAAAAGAGAGAAGATCCTTAAAATTCTACAGTAGCTCTCCATATCTGTTTACATGTGATTCTTATGTTAGCTTATTCAACTAAATATAGAGAAATTTTTTTGGAAAGAATGTACCAAGAATGCAGGGGAGGGGATTTTTTTAACTGATGAAGGTATGGCTAAAAGGTGAGTTTTCTTGGGTGTTGTCAAAAGTTAGAATTTTCTGGCCAATTAACCTTCATTTGACCTGAATATTTTGAAACAGGCAGCAATGGCCTTTTAACTGGATAAGAATTACTTCTGAATATAGGATTGTACCGTTGCTAAAAGAGCAATATGCAAGTATTAAAAACAGTAAAGTGTTTTTCCAGTTTGACACATTTAGTCCAATGTGTCTGAGGATGAGGCACTCCCACATAAAATAATACTGATTTTAAATTTATAAACTGATTCTGAATTATTGATTTTGCTTTTTGAGCATAATGGAACTTTCTTTGTTTGTATATAATGGTGGCAGTACTAATATAAACAAAATACTATAACTGCCTAAGATTTATTTCTTGTACTAGCTTGCTAGGAAGTAAGTCTTTTTGGTAGAATAATTTATTTGAGGAAACCCTTTCACAAAGGTCTGAATAATACGGGGGCCAATATTTTAGTTCAGTTAAATCATCCATAAAATAACAGACAAGGAAATGATAGTGGGGGAGGGGGAGATACTGCATTCTTGGCTATTGTTGCTTGATCAGATCCCAATCAAACTTTCCACGCTCTTATGCTTTTAAATTACAGCACCACAGAATATTAAATTACTTCTTGGATGGATGAACATAACCCAGCTACAACCATGAATGCAAGAAAGGGTGCTTCGGGTGCTTTTAAAAAAATGTTATTTATGATTGCATGAAAGCTTTAATTATCAGTGGAACTTAATATACCAACAAAACAAAATCAAATATTTTTTTAAGTCCCTCTGGCCTGGAATTCATGCCTGTTTGTAGAAGCAATCTACTTTTCTCCTCCTTATGTTCATTAACGATAGAGCCACAGACCAACAATAGATGCAAAGATACGTCTTTAAAGCAGTGAGAATAGTGTTGCCATCTAGAATGTCTCTAGTCATCCTGCTGAAGACAATGAAACTGCTTTGGAGCTCAGTTGACAGCAAATTGAAATCACATTTATACTGTACTACAATAACCAATATATTGTAATATAAAGCAATATGCAGCAGCCTTTCTAAGAAGCTATAGACTAGGGAGAAATTAGGCTAAGCCAGTCCTGTCAATTCCAGTAAGTAATGAAATGCAGGAAGAAAGTTCTATGAACCTGGCCTATGGTCTCTTTGTCCTATATATTTCACATGATACCAGAAATATATGCAGAGTAAGAGTGTTTCAGCATTTAGCATATGAGGTGGCTCACATAAATGTACATGGGCAATGTGATGAGGTGGTTTTTTTAATATGGGCAAATATTTACTTATGGTCAACACACTGTAGCAAGTACTCTATCTCTGTATCAATGTGACTGGTGTGATTCATGTGCACTACAGTCCAACAAATCAGGTTGAGGAATGCTGTGGCAAACTAATGTTTTGGTTCCTTCCCATAAAACTTTTAGAAGTAAGTAATGCTATTGCAGAAAGGACCTCAACTTGAATTCAGCTAAGATAGTTCCACCCTATGCACTTTATTTCTATGGCATAGGGAAATACAAATAGTAGCAGGTCTGTAAAACAGCAGTATTGGATCTATAACCATGTCTTCATAAAATCAGAGAACATACAATTCATCCCACTGAGAGTGTACAGTCTCAAGCCTGAAGTTGGATAAATGCCTTTCTCTAAAACTGGTAATAATCAAGTACTCATAGCAAAAAAAAAATGCTGTTGCATCTGATTAGTTAACCATCTTTTATTCTATAATGGCCATGCTCCCATTCTTCACAAGCAGGACACAAAGCCAGAAGTCTTCTTCTACTATTTTTCAGCACTTGAGTTACAAAGATATGTTTCCTCCTATGTAGAATTATTACAGAGAGTGACGGGCTTAATGGGATGGGAACAAAACAATGGCTTATGATTGTTACAGGAATATGTAGTATCAGCTCATTAAAACCAATACCAGAATAGCCGTCTTCAATCAATATGCCCATTCAGTCACTACTGAATTCACTCATTTTCTAGCTTCGTGCAGGACATTGAATTTTAGATTAACCCAACAGATTTGGTTCTCGAAACTGCTCATACATAAACTTATCCTAACCAAGGTTACCATATTGTCAACTGATTTGGTTGGTTGTAACTCAGCCAATCAATATGAAATATTCCAATCAGACTTTTGGGACCAGAGATAAACAGGCATTTTGCTCTACCGAAGAATATTCCTCTATGTGGGGCCACATTCCATTGCATCAAGAGATGGAGTTGAATCAAGAAGTGGGTGGAGTCATCATTCTCACTGCTTCTGACTCACTCCTTTCATTTTCCTCCTTGGACAATAGGCTTCCCAAGGAAGGGACAGATCCCTTTTGCCCAAGGTCTCAATTGTTTGCCTAGAAAAAGGTTTTTGAAATTAAACTTCAAGATTAGAATATTCAGAGAAGTACTATGTGATTCTTTGTACCATCCAACTAACAGTGGGATGTACCACAGAAAGTCCACTTCAGTTCCTAACTGCCTTTTCTAACAGGAACATTAACTTACATTATGTTTTTATTTTAGGAAATATACTGGTAAGTGCAGAGATCCATCAAGAGATCACACAAATAACTCTGAACAAGGAGGATTATTGATATTGCACAAATGAAATCCCCACATTGACTGTGCTGAATAAAGAACAATACTTCCAGTCATAAATTCCCCAAACACAAAATTATTTCCACTTGCCAAATCCAGTAAAGACAAAGATTCAGAATGAAATGTTCAGGTTGTTCTCTCCCACAAGAGATTTCATAAGTGCAAGACAAAAAGCTTGACTTCGGACACAGAGGATGTTTGCTATGATTTAAAAATATACTATAGAAGAGTAGCAGTGATGGCAACAATCTACAAACTTCCTAGTTGATACTAAAGCTTTAGAATCTATGGGTTTAACAGTTTTGGAGGAGAGTCCTGAACTTAATCCTAGTCCAGTTCTCTTATTGATTTTAGTATGTGATAAACCAGCTTTGCAGTATTTGGGGATCCTGTTGCAGATCATGCAGATGAAGTGGCCTCTGTCCCTAAATTCTGCCTTGAAGAATTGCAACACCACTTTTTTCATTGCAACACCACTTCCTAGAAAGGCAGACTTAACAAAGCATCTTCTTAACAATAATAGCTCTTTTCTTTAGTAACATTTTTTTTTCTGATCTGATTCATTCTTCTGCCATAAAAACATGATGTTTTAATTTGACAGGACATTCATATTAGGCTCCAGTCTCATAAGAGTTTTGTAAACAGTAAATTCTCATCTAGGTTGGGAGCTTAAAAGCTTAATTCTTATAGGTCTCTATTTTAAGCACCTTCCCACCCTGCCCCCAACTTTCAGTGCTCTAAGCAGTATCTGCTTTCAACTCTTTTCTTGCTTTACTTAGTGATTTAATTTCACCATAAGTTCTCCCCCACTCACTCTTAATTTCAGCAAGAAAGCCCATGTGTCTTTTGTTATGATTAATCATTTTCCTTTGTTTTCATTTTAGGCCCAATGGCTGTTTAGTCTGGACAGCACGTGATCACTCTTCTTTGTATGTGCAGAAGATGAAGGGTAATTTTAATTGACGTGAGACTACTTAGAACAAGATTTTTCAAGTGGATGGGGGGAGACTGGGGTCATGTGGGAGGAGGGGGAGAGAAATCAGCCCCCCAATGATTAACTTTTTAAAATAATTATAATCAGCTGGGAAAAGTCTTCTTTTCTATAGGCAAGCTCTAAAATAAAGCAGTGACTGTCATAACCAAAAGAATAAACAGAATCAAAGAAGGTGGAATAAGACAGATAAATAAATGCCTTTCTCATTAATGGCTGAAAAATGTAGAAATCTATTTTCTTAAAAATTGAACATCTTCATTCTATTTGATACCTTCATTTCCTTCCTGTTTTCAAATCTGACAAATGGGACAAAAATAAATTAAGAACAGAAAGTTTATTCAAGAATTGTTCAACAGACAACCCTTTCAGCAAAAGAAATAAACTTATCTACTTTTAAAGAACAAAGGAAGATGCTTCAAAAAAGAGAAAGAAGTTGTAGTGAAGGAAGAGGAGAATTAGGTGGGGTGGGGATTAGCTAGTTCTTCTAACTGAGGACTATACAATTACAGCCTGATTTCATGCCTCCAGTAGAACTAAACACATTATTTTAAGTACGAAGGTAACTACTGGCCTTTTTCCTAAATTACAATAACTAAAAAAGAAGAGGGAGAGCAGGAAGAATGGAAAATAAAATTTGGTTGTACAATGACAAAGAAAAGACACCATTGTCCTTTATAACAAGTCAATACTAAAAAAAAAATTACATTTTCCTTATAAATACATAAATGTTGGGGATAAATAATGCAACAAAAGAAAAAAATAGTTTAAAACTGGCTATAACCAATAAATATAATATAATATAATATATATTTTTATATATATGAATGTTTACTGGAACATGGCACACCTCCATTGAAAATAGTATTCCAATGTGTGTCCTTCAAATGTTGGTATATATAGCCATTAAAATGTAAACTCTAAGTGCAAGAAAGAATGTCAGGCCAAAGAAGAGGCACCAGTAAATAAATCCTCTCCCCAAAGGATCTTTTACTTTGCTTCCATTTGGAGGACATAACAGTTTCTGATCAAATATACCCTGTTTTCACGTTCAAGAGAAGTTATGCAGACAAAATGCAAAGACATATTATATGTGAGAGAGTCCCCCAGTCCTTAACCAACCTTAAAACCAAAATCATAAAGAAGGGTAGGTAATCATAAGAAGAACAAAGGGGAGGTCTCTATTTTTCTCCTTCCAGATGTTAGACTTTTATTTGTATAAACAATCTCAATTTTTGCTGTTAAATTTACTTGGTAAAGAAACCACTCTGCTGCCCAAATCTGAAAAACAAACCTCTGATAGAATTAAAAAAGAGGGGAATATAGCAGTGAATAATTTGTAAGGATTGGGTTGGTGAAACTGGACAAAACACCCTTACATGGATGGAGATACACAGAGAATGGAAAAAGAGAGTTTTCCATTCAATACCTTAGATTTCTCTTTCTTCTTTGTAAAATAAACCTTTAAGAATTGTGATAGATTAGTATTTAACTAAGGGAGAAGGACATAAGAAATATTGAGGTGCATTTAAGATCTACACCCAGATCTTTTTGTGCATGTTGTATGAACTTTAAAAAAATGTAACAGAAATTGTCTATTTCAATTGATTTCAGAAGAACCAGGACATAATTTTATACATTCAAAACATTTGTGTTGAAACCTCAAGACAAATACATACGTGAAATACAAATCTGAAGATTCTTGAAAAATAATTTTTAAAAGGGATGAAATTCACTAGTAACATCTTCCTTTCCCCCTTATCAAAATGAGTTTGACTGAATCCCTCTGTGTGTGTGTTTATGTGTGTATGTTCCTGTATGGTTGATTGTCTCCAAACACCTATATACCCTTCTATAATTGTAAACAAAATATTTGCATACTTTTAAGAAAAGAAAATACTTGAAATGAACAGAAGTAAATTCTATGTTAGACAGCTTTCAGCAGAGAATTCTCTTCCACAAACTGCATTGAAATAAATGGTATGTAAAGTTTTTTTTCGGGGGGGGGGGGAGGATTATGTTAGTGATTTCATTAACTCTCTTTCATGGTGAAGTTTTACACACGTTCAAACCCTTTCTATCAAATTGGAGTCTTAATGAATCTATCAATAATCAATCTATATTTAAGGAACCTATCTATTATGTATAAATAGGTTGCTGTTTTGTGATCTGTATAGGATATACACACATGACTGGAAAGTTTGCTCCTAATCTCATTAAGAATCCTTACTGCCTTCATGACTGGGCATGCAACTTCTGAACAGATAGAATGGTGACTTCGTTTCCCATTGAAATCATTTAAATTCCAATGTGACAGAGATTTACTTAGTAGTTAAGATTTTAGCAATTATGAAAAGAGTGATGGAACAATGTTATGGTGTCTAGATGATCCAGACTGCATTTCCCACAACCCTTTTCTATTTATTAGCTTACTAGGGCTGATGGGTCCAAAATTGTAAAAGGACTGAAGTTTATCTCCTATGGTATATATAGTGAGCTGAGGCAGTTCTTCAGCTCACTATAGTTCTTTAGATTGAAGAAACGCTCTACCCTGTCTGGGGAAAGTCTGCTCCACTCAAGATGTTATCATGACTAATTAAAAACATGATTCCCACATGTGTATTCACAAAACCAACAAGAGTTGTGGGCCCAAGAAAGAGCAAGTTTACTGTGACTTCTCCTCCTCTGGTCCCTTTGTCTAAACTGGACTAGAATACAAAAGATAAGAGTGTGTTTAAGATATATTTCTCAATGTAACTTCCACACTGAAGAAAAAGGAATAGATTACCACAGCCTTATAGACTTTTTTGCACTTTGGGGTTGCATTAGTCTGGCCATTCCTAGCCTGGATTAACAAGGGGTCTTTTAGATCTCAAGAAGGCTGGTCCCTAGGATTTGTTCATTTTAATCTAGTGACTATTACCTCAACTATATGAAGGGCACTAGGTTGTCTGGTGCTTTCACCTTTCTTTGAGAGGGGAATATATAGGAATACTTCTACTCCAGGAGTATGGCTTAGCCATAATCCTCCTAAACTCTTTATTACCCTAGAGTCAAATTTGGCAGGAATGGCAAGACACAGCATGCATAAACTGTGCCCCTGAAACAATAGGTTTGACTTTCATAAAGGGTTTCAACACAAATGTTTGTTTGTCCATTTCTTTTTGCATAATCAGTCTGTCCTCTGACTCACCAATCCCACATCCATCTCTCTTCTCTATTAATTCCCCACTGAGTCTGCCCTGCTCTTCATCACAGATGGGTCAGCTTGGGTGCCTCTTGGATTCTACCCTGAGTAGAAGCATGGTGAGAAGAAAGGTCTGTATAGGTCGGGTGAGCCTCACAAGGCCCATGGTGCTGGTTGGAGGCCATCTGGGGGCCTCCATTGTATTCCATGCTGGAGGGCTGGTGATGTTGAAGGGGGTTTAGCCCATAAAGTGATGAAGCAGAGTTGGGCATAGTATCCACATAATTGCCACCCACGTAGACTGGGCTGCCTTGCATATTGGGGGGGCCATAGCTGCCACTCCCATTACCCTGTAAGACATGAGGATCATATTCAGTTGCCGTGTTGGCATACTTCTGTTGGCTGGGGCATCCTTTGATGGGGTTTTGGTAGGCAGTGGGCATGGCATAGGCATTCTGGTGTGGTTTATTGAAAGAGGGTGGAGATGGAGCTTCATAGTTTGAAGTCATGGGGTGTAGGGCATTCAGGAAACCTGCAGAGGACTGTAGGGCTTGGGGAGGGCTCCCTGTGGGGGAAGGTCCCCCAGAGGATGACCCAAGGCCTTTTGACTTCTGATCCTTTTTGTATTTCATCCTCCGATTCTGAAACCAGAACTTGATCTGGCGCTCACTGAGGTTTAACAGGTTAGCCATCTCCACTCTGCGTGGTCTGCAAAGGTAGCGGTTGAAATGGAATTCCTTTTCCAGCTCGACCAGCTGGGCACTGGTGTAAGCTGTGCGGGCCCTCTTGGAAGCTGAGGAGCCTGGAGGGCTTTTCTCGCCGCTGCAGCTTTCTGGAAAGAAGGTCGGGGAAATGAAATCAAAGATAATTACTTACATGCAGAAAATTGAATGCACAGGCTTCTTAATAAATCCTCCTATGGGCGAGAAGGCTACACTCTCCCCCCCCAAATCCAGTCCCCACTCCATAATCATGTCATTTATTAAGAGTTCTGTTCTCCAAAGCTGCCCCACGCTTTATGAAAATTTGATCATGTCATGCAGAAAAGAAATCCAGGGCAATTTATTTGGGAGTCGATTATTTTGAAGCAGACCCTTTCAGAGGAAATTATGTGGGCGAGGTTAGCAAGGCAAAATGAAAAGTCTAGGTATATAGATCTGCCCAGCTTGTAGCTCGCCCTGGGTCTGCTAGCCTGAATTAGTCCACAAAAGGGGGTGCTTGCCTGCTTTGAGAGATGTAACCCAGAAGTCTGCTTGCAGGGTGCAACACACACACACACACACACATACACAGCACTTTTGAAAGGCAAAAGCCCATTGCAAAACCCCACTTATTCCAAGGGAAGGTTGCATAGGAGAACTCCCAATGGGATTGTGTCCCAAAATTTTTACAATCAAAAGTGCAAAAGATGTATTTAGGAAAGAGAAGCAAGCTTTCCCTACAAATACAAATTCTGATATTTACCTTGTGCTTTAAAGTAAACGGGAATTGTGTTTGTTTTTTAAGGAGCTGGGAATTGCTCCCCGACCCTCCAATCCTGACTTGCAAGAAAGATTGTCTGTGAAGCAAAAAGACTCAGGCCCAGGTATACATACAGAAGAATATGATAACAGAGATTTAAGGCAATGCAGCTGGACTAATGATTTCAAACTGCAACTGGGGGAGCCATTAATAATAAATAGCTTCCCCCCCATTGTAGAAATCCTTTTTATTCCGCATCACAGAAGCAAGTGTAATATGTAAACACTTTTTTCCAAATGATTTCTACACACAACCTGAAACAAAAAAAGTCCCACTTTATTGCTCAAGAATCCACAACCCCTTCAACCATATGCCTATTCTCTGTCTTATTTGCAAGTGTTTTGCATTGTAACAAACTTCATTATCACCATCATCATTTTAGCCATTGTCTATTCACTGCAGGATGAAGAAATAAATCTATACCGCAAAATATGAATGTATCGATGAATACATACAGAGATAAACAGTACCTGGGGGAATCACAGATAATTTGAAGCCATAGTTAATAACTGTTGAATAAATTTGTAACATTCCCTTCACTGTTATGTACGGTAAAATCCCTGTGTTCTTGCAGTGAGCAGAGAGATGAAGAAAGTGTAAGAGTTTTAAGAAAATGTTTTACATGGGACAAAAGCAGAATTTGAGGGCAAAGTTAATAATGCAGATTTGTTGGTGAGAGTTCACATACCCCTCAGGGCAAATGGTTTATGAAACTGCTTTTACAAAGTTGTCTCCTTAAAACTTACGCTTTTCAGTGAAAGAGGAAAGCTCTTGCATTTAGTTCTGAATTATAGGCATGTGTGAAACTGGATCTAATTCACATAGTTGTTCTTTAGGGTATGATTTATTCAATGCAACATTTGTAAATTTTATTCAAGAATTTAAACATTGTGCAAGAGGAATTACTATATGAAAATCACAATATAATCTGTCCCAGGGGTTCCCAGACCTTTTGTTTTCACTGGCATATTTGGAATTTTAGAATATGTTGTGGGGTGCTCTCTTAGAATGACTGCTTGGGAATTTATTCTTTCCCCAAATGAATGCCATTGGGGAAAACATTACAGATTTATCAGAATGTTACCTACCCTTCCATCTATTGTGGTTGTTCGCTGTAGGGTGTTCCCTACTTAACATTGTTTGCTGTTGTCCTTACTCTGGGCTAGTGGACATGCATCCAGAAATAGTACTGGGCTGCAGCCACCTATCATTTTTATTTTCTTAAAAAAATATATAAATCAACCTAATGGAGTCCATTGGGGCCCAAAGGCATTAGAGTTAATAAAGGTGACGCTGGAGGATGGTGCTTTGCTCATTCAGCATGCCAATTTCCAATTCATTTTTAATTGAAAGGTTTTTTAAATGTGTAAAGTCTATCAGATGTGATGTCTCCAGGCACATAGATGCCACACTGGGATTCCAGCTATTGCCTTTTAGTAAGACAATATTAACATACTCAAACATATTAATCTGGTTGCTCTCTTAATTCAAGCATGACTTAGTTCTATACCTTTTGTGCAATAATACATTTATGCAAATTATTCATCCAAATTAAACTGTGTCATAGTACACAACTTTGAATAGGGCTGCTGGTTTAAAATCACTTAGTATAGCAAATTGGCTACAAGAAGTTTAATTGTCAAATAAAATTATTTATATTAGGAAAGGAACATCACTGACTTCAAAGAATGTATACCTTAAAAAGAACTGTAATCTAAGTATATTTAGAATTGAGTTCTAATAACATTATTCTCACTTGCTTCCATTTGATTTTAGGATCTTGACACCAATGTGCTTAGAAATGAATCTGCAGTCATTGACATTTGTGGCTATTATAAACTTTATCCTCTATAAAACCTGTTATCCCTAATAATTCTATAGTTTAAATATCAAGCAAAAAACCCCCAAACAAACCTCTTTTCCTACCAGGCAAGATTTGGACTAAATGACTACATTATACATGGACAAAATACATTTTATATGGTATTAGAAGGTGGAGATTGGGAAACAGTAGCCTTCATGGCTGCAACAAATTAGACAATCTCTGCTGGATATTAGTGAGCATCCATGCTAAACCAATGGCATATAAAATGGAGTATAACACACATCTCAGGACTTTGATGGAAATACATTTTGTCAGGTGTAAAAAAAAGACATTATAATTGGAGACCATAACTCAGCTCTGCCCAGACTGTCTGGTTTGAAGAAGACATGTTCTACATCCAGCAGACTGATGAAAGAGATGACAGGGCCCTATGGTGGAAGGGTGGGTAGAAGCTCTTTGGAGGGTTATCAAAACCAGCAAGACCCTCTTGTCATGAGACAAAGACAACTGCAAGCTTTCAGATTCAATTGTGTTTTACCTTCAGAGATGATGTTTATGTTCTTTTTTAAAAAAAATGAGGAGCATTACAGAATGACCATCTCACTTGTAGAAACCTACACTGCATCCAACAGCTGGGACTAATGGAAGTTAACTTTCTGACCATCAAAAAGGAAAGTGTTTGGAGTCCCAATTTTACTAGTGGCAGAACCGCTACATAGTTGTAAGTCTGAGAGACAGAGCATCACTTCAATCTAAGTAGATTATACTAATCATCATGTGCAATTAGTATCTAAATCCATGTCCTTTGAAGGAATGGAGTTAGGAAGGAAGTTGGATTTATTAATACATAGAACTGAAGTGAGGAACCTCTTGCTCTTCCTCCTTTAGCACTTCTGTCTTCACACATAATTCATAAAATCACTCCTACTGCACCCCATAACTTGTTCTATTTTCCTTTTGGCATTCTCAGCTCTGTCCTTGGGACAGATTCCTGTCTTTGTTGCAAGCCATTTCTCACCTCAATAGCAAGATTTCCCCTAGTTTCCAAGCAGATAGTTTCCCTCAGCTATCTTAAGCACCTACTTTTTTCTAACCCAAATATGTAGAATAGGGCCACCCCACCCATCATCCTGAACTAGCATGACTGCTGAAGTGGATTGCTGCCCCAATGATGTTCTTCCAGGGCCAAGCAGGCTGGCTTCCCAGCCCAAACCTTTCGGATGGGGAGGGAGGGGTTGAAGAACATGGCATCACACACATAGTGCCCAACATTGCCTGTTCTTAAGCAGGCAAAGATTGCATTGGCTTGCACTCCTTAACCACTTCTTTTTCTTGTACCCCATCACCAGTTTTCTATAACTAATCTGGGCTTGCTTATGTAGGTGCCAGGGAGGGAGTAATGGGAAGTGTGGGGCTATTTCCAAAAGCAGAAGATACCTGCGCAGGGGGAGCTGTTTTTCTGCTTGGCGTTTTGCCTCGACTCTTTCATCCAGGGGAAAATCTGCTTGGTGAGGGCTGCGTTACTAGAGGCCAGGCTGGATTTGCTGGGGACACTTTTGACCGCCCCCGATTGGCTATGGTTATTGCTGCCGCCGGTGCTGTTGGATGTGGTACTGCCGCTCCCGCTGGTGGCGGTGATGGGGTTGGTGGGTGGTGAGACGGGCGGGGGCGGGTGGTGCTCCTGAGGCAAGCTGGGGCGCAGGCAGCTCCCGTTCAGGTCCTTCGCCTTGGCCAGCGGGGCCGCGTTGCCCAGAGACTGGAGGGTGCAGGCGGGCCGCTGGTAATCGCTCTCCACATGAGCCGCGGGCTGGAAAGGCTGCGGAGAAGGGCCCTCGTAACCAAAGCCGTTGGCCCCCGGATAGGAATAAGCCCCAAAGAGCGGGGAGGTGTCGTAATAGCTGGTCTTCTGCATGGCTGGGGTTCCCCGAGGCACTCGCTCGCTGTTACCAGGCTCCAGTTGGCCCTCTCATGGAAGGACATTGGCACCCCCCGGGTCACGTGACAAGGGGCCTTCCCTTCCCCCGGTGTCTTTTGGAAGATGACCTGAAAGGTTAGAAGGCACACACAATGATACGGCTCGGCCTCTGAATCCATCTTAGCGGCTGAAAAGCGCGTGACATGAATAGCTGGCCGGCTACGGAGGAGGCGGGGAGCAGGGAGCAGATGCTGCCGCCGCCGCCGCCGCCGCCGCCAGTTTTTTGCCGGGCGCTCTGAGATGCACCTCGCCTTTCTCCATTGGGCTAAGATTTCTAGAGATATGCATATAACCCACATCCACACACATACAAAGAGGGGGCTTCGTACAGGCCAACCATTCACCAAAAATCGATTCCTCAGTGGCAGGAATCTGAATCCTTCTGTTGTTCTAAAGTTCAATTTTTTTTTTTGTTTTAACTGATTATTTGTTTTAACTACACCACTACCTATATGTGTAGTTGCTGTAAACCGAGAAAGAAATCGCTGTGGCAGGATTTATTTTAGATCATTCAATTCAATTCTCCAAAATCTCTGCTGTCCAGCTAGCTCTCTACACACCAGCCTTTTCACACGCGCGCGCACACTTGTTCCAGTGCAAGGGCCAGGTATTTTATTTCCACGTGCCAAAGAAACGAATGGATCTCAGTCTTGCTACCGCTTCTTTAAATGGATTGAATGAAGAGGAAGAAAACAGGGACGGGAGGGGGGGCTTGGAAGTTAAAATTCCAGAAATCTGTGGAATTTACTTACAGATAAACTATGAAGTGGAAAGTCACTTGGCAAATCTATTTGGAATAAATTTCAGTAGTATTTGCGTATTTCAGGCATCGGTATGGAACTACCAAGTGTTTCTCACCTACATAATTAAAATATAATATTTTCCAAATTCAGGATTTTGGAGTTTTGGAAAAACAAACAAGTATAAATTGGATAAAATTGTATTTAACCGTAATTTAAATGTTTCTGAGATTCAATATTTAACATATTGAAAATATGTTTGAAATATTTTATATTTTTAAATATTCAGAAAATATTTTTCTTAAATATTTCCAGATTCGATTTACTTAATCTGCTGCTTTCAAAAGAAGAATGAGCTCAACTACTTTGATGTTCGTTCTTTTGAAGCTGTTTTTACAACTCTGTTTGAAATTGGCTGTGGAAACTCTTCTTCCCTGAGTCTTAAAATTGTGTCTTGTTGCTGCTCAAGGTGTGAGTTGGCCTCTCTGTTTCCTAAAGGTCAGTTACACCCCATTTCTCAACTGCTCTTTGAACAAAACAAATCCCGTTTTTCTCACAATACCATTTGGTTCCTTGCTTTTGTTTCCCTTTTACTTTTATGTTGGGATTTTATTTTATTCAAGATGGGAGGTGATATGCTTCCCAAAAAAGGGGGACTCCTTTCACCACTAGGAAAATTAATTTTATAAGTATAATAAAAGCTATAATGCATTTAATAGAACAAAACATAGATCTGTGGAAAGAAATTATCTTTATCAGTGCTTCATTTCAATCCAGAGAGATTCCTTCTATTTTTCTTGCTTTCAGGCATAAACAATAACATTGAAAGGCACCACTCAGTTCATCCCGTTGTCAGGGAATAGCAAATAGTCCAACCTTCCCTACACTGATTCAATTCAAAATTATGGTATATCTCACCTCTTTCTCTTCATTCTCAGCCCGGGCCTCGGCCATTGCTCTCTAGAGGCAGGCATCTAAAAATCTTCCTTGGCCAGGTGTTCCTGGAAAGAATTGGGGCAGCTGCCCTGCTTTTATTCAGAACCCAGGAAATATTTCTTAGGAAACCTGATAATCTAGTGTTGTTCTTCAAATGGTTTGAAGAAGAAAGAAAAAGGATTCTGTAATAAAAGCGGAAGGTTGAGTACCCTAACTCAGCCATTATCTTCTCTCTAGGCCTTCCCAGTTTGTTTTGGATTTTGTGGGAGCGCTGGAAGGCCTAGGAGAAATAGGCACCAAAGGGTTTTCAGCTTTTGTTGGCTTAAATTAAGCTGCCTCTTTAAAATATTAATCTCCTTTCTTACCCAAAAAAGAAATCCAAAGTGGTCTGTGCGCTCAGTAGCTAACATTTGGATCCCCTTTTTGTACCTCATCTTTCAACACTTTCTAAATGTCGGTCATTTGTCTTAGTCTAAGACGGGTGGAATCGTAAATGATTTACTCCAAGGAATTGTTGTGGTAGTTAAACACATGCACACACATACATACAGAGAGAAATATCCATTGGAATAATGAATGAGAAATCAGATCGTGCCTTTCCAATTAGTTGTTGAAATGTCAACCACAAACAACCCTGAAGTTGTTTCTTGCCCGCTTGGAAGTTTCATTTTTATTCCCAAGGATATTTCAGAACAAATGCCTCTTTTCTTAAGGTCTTTTATAAACTATATTTAAAGAAACAAAAACAAGGTGAAGAGTACAAAAGCTTGTCATAAAATTGAAGGATGGCTGTAAGGCCAAGCTGGAAAAATGCATAACCTTTTTCCCTTTAACCTCCATAATGGGTGGGAAAAATCATAATTATATTGCTGTGCTAGAATAAAATTAATCAGCTTTTTTTTTAATTGAAAGCTTGGTTTCCCAAAGTAGATGGTAATGATACGTATAGAACAGCATAACAATTCAGAATAAAAGGCTACTGTATTCATTAAACCCTAGATTGGAAAAAAAGGAAAGGAAGAAACTGAGTGAAAAAGGGAAGGATAAAGAGAATAAAAATAAAGGAGAATAGCAAAAAGAGAGCAAAAGGGGGGTAGAAGGGGAGGGAAGGAAAGGAGGGGGAAGAAGAAGGAGAAGAGAGCGTGCGAGCGAGAGAGAGTCGCTGCGTGGAAGGAAGCTTACAGCTTGTGAACTCTTCATGAACCGCGATGCGAGTCATACAGCTATAAATCATGGAGACACGGTCTCCGCCATTCACAACTGATAGCCTATTTCGGTCCACCTTACCTTAGCCTCTGACGAGAGCAGCGCGGCGAGCAGACATAATATATTTTCGCAGCCAGCAAGCAACGCAATCAATAAGCGAGGAGAGCTCCCCCCATTCCTCTTGGTTAAAAAAAATGTTCAAGGAATATCTAGAGAGAGAAATCCGGTCATAACGCCAAAGGGAGGGGGGATCTCTCTCTATAGAAGCTCTGGTGAGGGATGCTCCGGTTTTCTCTCTCTCTCTCTCTCTCTCTCTCTCTGTCCGTTTGGGGAGGAGGGGGGAAGGTGAGAAGAGGGAGAAATCTTAAGATTCTCGACAGCCTTCCAAAGATGTTGAGGATTCTGACTGCCCTGTACTCTCAGTACGCCCTGTTCACGGTTAACAATGGCCTCTGGCTTTACAGCAGAAGGCAAGAGAGGAGAGAGCTCGGGAGAAGGATAGACAGACCAACCGACAGACAGGGTACCAAGGAGGGGAAAACAGAAAGAATCGCTTACATCAACCCTTCACTAGGGCAATGCCTAGATAGGGGTTTAAACACAATACAATATTAGTGCTAATTCTAATACTAATAACCTGCTTGCCATTTAAAGGGGAGAAGAGGGGGAGAGAGCGAAAGAGAGAGAGAGAGAGAGAGAAGGAGGGAGGGAGGGAGAATAAAGAGA
>JAEANM010001426.1:0-27966 GCA_017656035.1 Myanophis thanlyinensis
CACCTCATCCCCGGAATCCCAAACCTCCCCGACGCGCCCAACCCTCAGCCTAGCCTTAACCTCAATTGGGGGATCCCTAACCCCCATTTACTCAATTTAATGTTCTTATTATTAGTAAAGCACCATTACTTCACCTTCTACTTTATAAAACTTCTCAAATTATTTGTTCGAATGGTCTAAGAATGTCAATACAAGCAATACACGATTCCAGCAGGATTTTGGGTTGGCATAAAACCTGTCCTTACAATTTAGGAAAACCATATCTCAGACTAGTTTTGCTATCTCATATTTTCCACATGCTAGAGAACCATTTCCTGTTTAATCATTCTGTCACATGATAATTGCTTAGAAAGAATTCTTAGATCTAAAGGAAATTCCTTTAAAGACAAAAAGCCTGGAATTACAACCAACACATTCTTTAGAAGTGTTGAAATGGAAGGTGGTAAGGAAACAGAAAGACTGGGCACTATGCTTTGTGTTTATGTTCTGTAATCTGGTTAAATATTTTTTCACATCAAAAATATCACTTTCAAAATGTAAGTGTGTGCATGCGTGTATTATATATATCACAGGAAAAGGTTCTCCTCGCATATACGTGCTAGTCTTTCCCGCCTCTAGTGCTCATCTCCGTTTTTAAGCCAAAGAGCCAACCTTGTCTGATGACAATTCCATGGTCATGTGGCCGGCATGACTAAATGCCAAAGGCGCATGGAGCACTGTTACCTTCCCACCAAGGTGGTCCCTATTTTTCTACTAGCATTTTTTACATGCTTTCAAACTGCTAGGTTGGCAGAAGCTGGGGCAAGTAATGGGAGCTCACTCCATTATGCGGCACTAGGGATTCGAACTGCTGAGCTTTCTGATCGACAAGCTCAGCGTCTTAGCCACTGAGCCACTGCACCCCTATTATATATCATATATATGATTAAAACACAGAAATACCCATCCATAAGCTCCAGGCACACTGCTATCCAATTAGTCTGTACAAACAATTCCTGCAGTTTCTTTTCTTCTATTTCCTAACAAATCAGCCATACAGCAGCGCATTCAACTTTTCAGTTGCACTATTGTACGTCCTTATATTTCAAGAGTTCCACTGAAAATTTAGATTATAAATTTAGGAGAGAGTCCTATTTTCCCTTCCTGATAAGATGCTTTTCTTCTTTAAATTAAAACAAAAACAAAGAAACAAAAACCAGGGAATAAAGCAAAGTGCAGGAAACTTGTCTGCTTCACTTTCACCCTGCTGGCCTGAAGCCAGCAGGGCACAGGGGACTTTGGAGTTCTTCTTCTGAGGAAAAGAAAAACAGATTATTTTGCCAATAATTGTATACTGGAGGAAAAAGATAACAGGAATAACTCAACTTTGTTATTGTGTTCCAAAAACTGGAGGAGAATAATAATATTTAATGAAGAAAAAGGGGGAACTAATGCAAAATGTTTCATAGTATAATGCAAAGCTAACATATTTATGATAACTGAAAATTAAAGGCACACTAAAATTATTGTTTTATGTCATTTGTAATACTGAGTCAGAACAAAATCAAGGCTTTATACACATCAGGATTACAATTATTTTAAGCCCTAGTCAGTTTATACAATCTTTAAAGCAAATTCTGTTCAGTCGAGGCAATATGTACATCTGTTTAAAAGTTAAAATTGCTGAATTATTATACATCTGTTTTCTCCAGAATCTGTTTTGTTTTCTGCTAAATACATTAAACATATCTGAGTTTTCAATTTGGCCTATAAAATAAATAGCAGCAATATACAGGTTTTCCTCAACTTACAACAATTTGTTTACTGACCATTCAGTTATAACGGAACTGAGTGACTTGTGACCTTTTCCCACACTTATGACCAATGCAGTATCCCCATGGTCACATGATCAGAATTCAGATGCTTGGCAATTGGTTCATACTTATGATGGTTGCAATGCCATCTGATCACTTTTTTCAACTTTCTGAGGAGCAAATTTGATAGGAAAGCTAGATTCACTTAACAGCTGTGTTATTAACTTAAGAACTTCTGTGATTCACTTAACAACTTATCAAGAAAGGTTGTAAAATGAGGCAAAACTCACTTAACAAATGTCTCTCTTAACAACAAAAATTTGGGGGTTCAATTGTGGTCGTGAGCCGAGGACTACCTGTATTATGTAAATTTGATTGCAAAGTGATGGTAAATATTTTAGCACAATGTGAAAAAAATTCATGTCAGGAAAATACTGCCCCTCTCCAATATTATATCTGAATGCAAAAATAGCAAATTAATTTTTAATTTATTGAATTTATCACTTGACACTTACTTGGAAGGAAGGGAAAATATGTAGAAAATTAATTAACAGAAGAAAATATATGAAACTCGGGGTTGAAATGAGGGGTCTTTGGTGCTCTCTGAGTTTGCTTGTTTGTTTGCAGATGTTTCATTACTTAACTAGGAACTCTCTTTAGTGCTAGAAGTGCATGAGATTTGCTGTCTGTTTATATACTGTACATTACCTAGTCAATATTGATGGGAGTGTTGCTTTCTCCTTTGTAGTTCCTTATTATTTGTTTGAATTGGTAGTTCCTTACTTAGAGTAATGTTTACTGCTTGTTGTGTCTGATGTTATCCCTGCTTATCTGGGTGTTGATTGCTGGCAAAGAGATATTCTGGACTTGATTTCTTTTTAGCCTTTTTATTATTATCTGTTTCAATTACGTGTTGCTTATTTCTATGTGTGCACTGAAGTTTGGTGCTGGCTGGGGTTTTGTGCACTAGTTGCACCCATTCCTAGATCAGTGGAATCTGCTCAGTCACATGTCCCAGTCACAGACTCTACTACCAAGAAAAATAATTAGGTGTATTGCAAGTAAATTGGAAGAATATCTAGGATATTGTAGTGAGAGCAGGGAACAGGGGGAATAACACCTGGAAAGGTGGAGGTATACTCTGGAAAGAAGAGGAATGAAGGTCAGTCGTAGTAAGGCAGAATACATGTGGGTGTATGATAGGGAGGGAAATGGAACAGTGAGGTTACAGGGGTTGAGGTCAAGAAGGTGCAGGAATTTAAGTATTTGGAGTCAACAGTCCAGTGTGATGGAGAGTGTGGAAAAGAGGTGACGAGGCAAGCGCAAGCAGGTTGGAATGGGTAGAGAAATGTGTCAGGAGTGTTGTGTGACAGAAGAGTATCAGCAAGAATCAAAGGAAAGGTGTACAAGACAGTAGTGAGACCAGCTATGCTGTATAGGTTAGAGACTGTAGCAGTGAGGAAGAGACAAGAGGCAGAGATGGAGGTAGCAGAGATGAGGGTGCTGAGGTTCTCTTTAGAAGTGACCAGGATGGACAGGATTAGGAATGAGCACATCAGAGGGATAGCTCAGGTCGGTTGTTTTGGATACAAGGTCAAAGAGGCCAGATTGAGATGGTTTGGACATGTGCAGAGGAGGGAGAGTGGTTATATTGCTGGAAGAATGTTGGAAATGGAGCTGCCAGACAAAAGGTCAAGAGAAAGGCCAAATAGAAGATATACGTATGGATGCGCTAAAAGAGGATATGAAGGTGATTGGAGCGAGAGTTGGAAGATGCTGAGGACAGAGTTGGGTGGAGGCAGTTGATTCGCTGTGGCGATCCCTAATGGGAACAGCCAAAAGAAGATGAAGATCTGTAGGATATTGAAGAAGATGTACCAAAACTAGTGTAACAGAAAGGCCTGGTCATATGAAACTAGTCTACAAAAAAGACCAAATAAAGAACAGAGAAGAGGCATGGGAAGACAAATCATTACATGGCCAGTACATTAAAAATAAAATAGCAGGGAAAGCAGATAATAACAAGTCCTAGAAATGGCTATGAGCAGGAAAGTTGAAGAGAGAGACAGAGGGGCTAATTCTGATTGCACAAGACCAAGCGTTAAGAACAAATGAATACCAAAGCCAGAATTGACAAGACAGGAACAGTAGCATATGCCACATCTGCAAAGAAACTGCAGTAATAACGAATCACCGGTTAGCTGCTGCAAGAAGATCACATAGACTGATTAGAAATGATGGCATGACAAAGTAGCAACAATGGTGCATTGGAAAAATTGCAAGAAATAATATTTGCCTGCCTGCAAGCAAGAACTGCTGGGACCATAAAATAGAGAAAGTAATAGAAAATGAAGAAGCTAAAGTGCTCTGGGACTTTAGAATTCATATAGACAGGTACCTGCCACAAAACACCCCAGACTTAAGAATTGTTGATAATAAAGATTTTAAAAAGTCTGGGTAGTAGATGTAGCAGTACCTGGAGAGGACCAAGAGAAGAAAGAACTGGAGAAAATAATAAAATGCAAAGAGCTGCATATAAAAATAGAAAGATTGTTGTAAAAGAAAGCAAAGGTAGAACCACCAATTATAGGAACCTTGGGTGCAATCCCAAAACAACTGGAGCACCACTTGAACACCACTGGCATTGACAAAATCTCCATCAGTCAATTGCAAAATCAGCTTTGCTCCGAACAGCTTACATCCTCTACAATACCTTTAAAACCATCAAACATCCACATCTGCCTCCCCAAGATCCTTCGGAAGGACTCAATAGATGGACAAAAAAATGCCAAATCCAATCTGAACATCTGGCTGATTGTGCTTCAAACTATAATGTATATATAAAGTATGTAAAAACTTTGGGTCCATTTTATGCCTGGGCTCAATCTGCAATATCACAAATTATTTCCTGCTTGGAAAATTCCTGGACCATCTGGAACAACCAAATCAGAATAATTAAAAGGAATAATAGGATGTTTTAGCAATTCCCAGAACACTCCTTCTCCAGATACAGAATGGTTTACACACATTATATTCTAATATTTGTTTATAAATAATGATTTTGTAAAAATATGTAAAAAGTTATAATACTTTAAGTAGGACTGAAGTAGTTATTTCTTGCAGTTCATATCTGGACATAAATATATTAAAATATATATTAATATAAAATATATTAAGAAAAGTATTTTATCTTAAGATATTGCCATCCTGTAAATGATACTTACATTGCAACTTAATTAACTTCAATTGCTATCTAAGCCTCTACATTGATAAAAGTTACACAATGTACATTCCATTCAGGTTCTATAACAAAAAATAGTCATATTATTGCAAATCTGGATTTCTTCTAACAATTTAAGATGATTACAAGGACAAAACTGGAGCTACCAACTGGTTGAATACTATGTGACCTGCTGCTGATATTAGGAAATGGAAATCAACAAATGTAGTTATTCAAAGTTGTGTGTGTGTGTATGAACTGTACATATAATACCAAACAATTTTGAATTTTTAACTCATAATTGCAAAGAACCCTTAAAACTCTAATATTAGTAAGCATAATCTATTTTAATTGACAAAGTTTTCAGGAAGAAAAGCACTACACTAAAAAGTAGAATTTTTAACAATGGCTGGGTTTAAAAGGGTTTAAGGGTTTTTTTTACATATAAGAATCTCATCAAGTTATTAGGATACCATAGAAAACAAAAATCCTGGTTTACCATATTTTTCAGTGTATAAGACGCTCCGGAGTATAAGATGCACCTAGGTTTAGGAGAGGAAAACAAGAAAAAAAATCTATCTCTACCGACGAACAGCTGTTCCAGGCTGTGGGAATCGCTGCGGCCTATTGCCACCTACAATGGCCTATTCTTTTGGCTTTCTTTGGCTCATTTTTTGGCCTTTTTGGCCCTAAAAAGTCAAAAAACAGGCCAAAAAGGACAAAAATGTGCCGAAAAACAAGCCAAAAAAGGATTTTTTAAAAGGGCCAAAAAAGACTGAAAATGGGCCAAAAAAGGACAAAAACAGCTGACGGATGGATGGGCCTTTGGCAACATTTGTTGTATAAGACGCACAGACATTTTCATCCATTTTTTGGGGGGGGGAGGGGAGTACATCTTATACACAAAAAAGATAAAAGTATTTCACTGTCCATTTCACTGTAAAAGAAATCATTCTTTGTAGAATTGGAAAAGTACTTATTTGACTCTGAAGAAAAATACATAAAAGTATTCCCTGATCACAAGTACAATAATAATCTCTAGAAATTGTCAATTAAACAATTACAGATAATCTACTGTTCGGCCTATAGCAGAATGAGCTACACGCAATTACCCTTCTCCATATATTTTTATTATTTGATTTATTTATATCCCACCTTTATTGTTTTTATAAGTCAAGGTGGTGATCATGTAATTGAAAGTATAATGAAATAAGTATCTCATGCAAAATATCTCAATAAAAGCATTGTTTCTTTTTTATATCTTCAGCAAAGGCCCACATTTTATATTACTTCTCATGTTCATAAATTTGGCTTGTGACATGCGATTAACTTTCTATAAAGTTGTTATTCCAGTTCGAGAATGTGTTTACCTATCATCTCATTGGAGATGCTACATTTTATTTCATTAATTGTGCTGTGATCATATCTGCATATGTTTAAGATACACCCACTGAATCTCTCATTCTTTTAAAATTAGTCATGTTTTATTCATTTATTTAAGGTTAATTATTATGCTTTTATTTTCCTTGTGGGTGGGTGAAGTAGGAAAAGATGGAAATAACACCTTGTCATAAATTGAAGGCTTCTTCTATGGTATGTTTTAGATTTTTCCTCTTTTGAAAGCAAGCGGTTTCCCAATTAGAGTGACAAAAATAAAGATTAGTCAGTTTTAATGAAGGAAATATGCAGCTCTCTGGATGAAACAGATTTCATGTCGCAATGTTTTTTCATAGTCAGCAGCAACTCTTTCCACTCCTGCTAACTTTACAGCTTAGTTCACCTAGTCAGAGCTTCTTACTTCTAATTAGCTTTTTGCAAAATGGTATCCTGTTTGGCGCACAAGTCAGAGTTCTTAGTTAAAGACCCTTCTCGCTAAGAATTTTTGGAGCTTTGGTTACTGCTCACATACAGGTTAGAGAAAACTGCTCTAACTTGATTTACAAAACACTGGTGATCATTAACTAATATGGAAGCAAGAAAAATTTAAGTCAGCACTGAAGATCTTTGAAGTTGCAGAAGAGACCAGACACTGGTTATTAAAATACAATTTTCATTCCTTTTGAATAAAAAGTGAAGATTATCGGTTCTTGCTGAACATAATAGTGCTCAGTATTTTGCAGAAAGTTCAATTGAGAAAGAAAAACACAGTATTCTTAGCAATTTTTTTCCTTCCAGAACCGGCACATCAAAGTAAGTCACATACACATCTTAAAATGTTAAAATCAGCATATCTTACTTTTTCACATATTTACATCAAACTGGTTGTTTTCTGATTTCTAACCACCTGAGGGTTTTTTTCTTCAGGTATTTTATTAGTTGTCCTCACTAATGTCGATGTCTGTGATCCTTTCTTGTAATTTTGCAGACTCTATTCAGCATGTGGATTGCTTCATTTACCTGGCAAATTCCTAGTTATCTCTTATCATTTACAATATGGATAGTCCTCAACTTACGACCAGTTGTTTAATGACCATTTAAAATTATGATGGACCCCCAAAACATACCTATAATCCAGTTCTAAAGAACTCCCCCCCCAATCATGTGACAGTATTTTGAGCACCTGGCAGCCAGCCCACATTTATGGCTGTTTGCCATGTTCTGCAATCACATGACTGTGATTTGCAATGTTTTTTTTGTGAAAGCGTTTATTTCTTGCCTTTCCTTAGTAACTACCAAAAAAATAGGTCGTAAAATCAGCTTGGTCACATGATAATCAACATCTCTTACAACCATTATACTCAGGCTCCATTATGGTCATAAGTTGAAGAACCACATGTATTTGAATGAATAACTATTAATTCAAAAGTTAAGCAATGTGTAATTTCCAACCCATGGCCTTGTTACAGGAACATCTTTCATACCAGACAGTCTTTAATATGTGTAAGATTTAGCATGGATTTAGCAAATAAATCCTCATCTGGATATGTTTTTTTTTAATTGATGAAACACTGACTGGCCTGGTGGATGATACTGTCTTATTATTATTTAATAAGCAGGCCTCTTGGTTTTGCAACTACAAAAATAAATGCAAATTATGTAAGATGAATAGGAAATTCAATATTTCCTACCTATTGTGGGAAATACATTGACATGTCCAACTTATAAAACAGTTTGTAGATATTTCAAAAGAACTAATGAAGAAATTGTTAGGGTTGACTAATAGGGCTATGCAAATATTTCAAAAGATGAACTTCAACATGCATATGGTAGAAGTGCAGCTGAAGTATCTCTCCTGAAGAGTAATGACAGCCACCTTTTCCCCACCAGGGTTATGCACCTTCCTCAAAAGCTATTCCCAGATCTACCTGGATGAATAAGCAGGCACAGCTACTTCTCCTTGTTGGGAAAAAATTGAAGAGAAATGTCTGTGCATGCCCACACATCAGACTGATGGAAGCAGTTTCTGAAACAATTGCACAAGAACGAAAAAAGACATAGCTGCTTTAACAATGTGGAAAGTGCTTTGGATATAATGCACAGGTTCCAAATGGATAATTAGTACCTTTCCTTAGGATTTCCTAAACAGAGCTGAAAAAATTGAAAACAATTGAAAAATCTTAATAACAAATCCCATTACAACATTAAAATTTTATACTAATATTTTAAATATTTCTTTTATTTAAATAACAACTTTTTTAAAAATTCCATGCCCAAGCAATAGAAGTAGCCAGTAATCCCTTGTTAAGATCATTTCCATACCTACCATTTGGTTTGCATTGAGCTCTCTGTAATATACCCTGAGGATCTTTCTGATTAGGTAAACTACTTAAGAGTTCCATAGCCATAAGCACAGTAAACAGGTTCTCTGTGCAACTGATCTAGAGGGCAATAGGTTAGTATTTAACGCCACTTATTAAATTAAAACCTAGGTAAAAATATGAAGGTTTGGCTTGTTTTGACTGAGCCTAATTTTCTTTTAAGGGATTAAGTCAACACTTTGGAAGTACTTTTTGACCATGTGCTACCACCAAGATGTCACATGTGGCAGTTGTGGAACTGTTTCACAATTATGCTTGATGTCACAATTGCAAACCTTTGTGGATTGGTCATATTAACAGTGGCTAAGCAAGCTTCTTTGACTATTGCAACAATCCCTATATACTGAAGTATCCAGAACTGTCAAGAGGTGTAGCATCCAGCTAGCACAAGGAACAGATATCAAATGGTGACTTTACCAAAATATTGGAACTGTTTGTCAATTGCTTAGACAGGACACAATGTAAGATGGTAGAGTTGACTTTTTAAAACCATATTATTTCCAAGCCTAACCATCCAAAGGCATGTTTTTATTTATTAAAATAACTATCCCACTGTTAAGGTCTGCAGGAGAAACTTTGTGAGGATGACCTGGCTATCAGAGATCTGTGGTTCTAAAAGGAGGAGAAAGCCAGTATTCTTTCCAGGTTATGGAACACATTCCTTCAAATGTTTCATCTGCTCCAGTTTCTCAGCTTTCAGAAAATCCATAAAAATATAGCTTTTACCATGATTTTAATAGCTATTTATTGATCTCAAAATGTGTATGTCATTTTAAAGACCCTGAAGCTAAACGATTAATGTTAGCATAGAAGTGTTATAAAGTTCCTTTTAGTTTTAGCAATTGCGACTTGAAGTTTTCTTCTGTTTTGTCACTGGGGTAAAATTATTTGAATTCTCCTATCTGGACTATTACAGCAGTAGCAATTATATCCCTCCTGCTAGTAGTTTATTTCTATCCACCACCCACTGAATTTATTCTGCTCTTCCTTGTGCTGCAATTTTTTTTATTTTTTATTTGCTATTGTTGTCTTCTGAATAGAAGGAATTTATCTGTACCAAAAGCAATTTCTTCCTTCTGCTTCTGGGAGCAAGTCATGTCCCCTCCCAGTCTTCACTAAATCCAATTTACTATTTAATAAAATGTTTAAAGAAAATTAAAAAAAAATATTTTCAGAAATAAACATCATTATAGCAATCATGAAGAGACAGACTAGTATGGTTACTTACTTGTCACTGTGCCCTACTTAATTGCAAATCTAATCCAAACTATATATACAATATACAAAGTAGAGGAAGCCTAATTATCCTCCATTCTTCTGTTTGCAAAAAAATGTAACCACACCTTCAAAGATTTATTGGCACATACTCACAAATATTGTAAGGTGACAAGGAAAAATAACATCAAAGCCATAATTAAAGGCCACGCCTATCAGAAAATCAGAGATGTGCCAAGGAGGGAAATTTCCAGCTTGTTTCCTTTCTTTGAGGGAATCTGTTTTCCTCCTTTTATATATTTCATGTGTTTCATAGTCCAGCTGTATAATAAAATTGCTGTATAATAAAATTGCTCTTACTCTGTAGAACAAATGAAGCTATACTTTCTGTTCAAAACACACTTTTAGTAGATGCTTCACAAAAGTCAACTTCTTAAATGAAAGTATTATGTGTGTAGTTCATATTGAAATAAATAATTATTAGATCAATAGGTGATATTTGTGGTAATGAAGTATGACATTTGTTCAATTCCTATTGCACTGAACTTTCTACACTTAATCCTAATATTACTGAATTTTAGCACAAACTTATATTTGGTGCTGTTACAACTCTTGTGAAATTCTGTTTCAAGCACATTATGCAATTGCACACAAGCCTGTCTGTGTGGTGCACTAGGAGATACAAAATCATGCACCATTGATTGACACCTGTGCATTACCTGGCCATCTGATCTGAAAATCGTAGCTTAATAAATTGTGAAATATAATTTTAAGAATTAACAAGGAAAAATTAGGATTATTGCTGAAGTTAAAAAGCATCCATCAGAAAGTATAGATGTGTATATATGATGCAAATGTTTATACTTATTTTATTATTAATAATAATATCTTCAATTACCTTTTGCATAAAACCAATATAAATATAGTATTCTAAAATATTTAGTATTTTTAATGATTTACTAAAGAAATATTAATGGTAACTTACCTGAAATCTGTATGCATAGAAGACTGAGTATGAACAGAAAAAATAAATGTGACTTCCTTTTCCATTGACAGCACCACATCTGAATCTCATATAACATCCTATGAAACAAGGAATGAGAAAAATTAGATACTTCTTTAACATTCCTCATATTACAAACCTACTTTTTCTTCAAAGAGCTACTTTCTTTAATTTATTTTTTTTCTTACATAGTATATTAAATACTTGCAGTCCTTTTTCTAGATATTTGTTTGATTGTTTGTTTGATTGTTTAGATTTTAAATTGATTTACATTTATTTTATTTCCATAGATGACTTTGGGCAGTTTAAAATATTTGAGTCATATAATTGATAACCACAATAACTGCTTATTACTTATTTCTTATCTAAAACAGAGAAAGTTATATGCTGATCTCCAAATGTTTCAGAATAAAGCTGCAATTCATGAAATGCACTCCCAAAGTACTGTTGTCTGAATGGTACTGAAAACAAGCAAATATATTACACCCAAATGTATCAAATCCAAGATCTTTTCCCACTAATTTAAAGAGGTAACAACAAAGTTGGATATAAGACTGCAATAGCAATATAAGGCTACAGTCCAAGGGTGAAATAGTATATATGCTCCATCAGCCAATGGGTTAGTGGGAGCCCTGTTATATCTTACAACACCACCTAGTTTATTGTAACGTACAGGGGGAAAACAAATAGCTATTCTGATATTAAAAACATTGACTTGCTTCTAGCTGCAACATTAAAAGCCACACAGGGATGCTAGGCTATTCTCCCAATATTCTCTTCTCTGCATCCAGTGAAGATTTGGGACCAATCCATCTGTCATTAGAGCAGGTTTGTACATCACTGACTCTTCTCTTCCTAGGATCGACCTATGCCCCTTTACCACAACTGGGAAATTCTAGGACAGAACACCTGTCCCCCAAAAGGATATGAAAATAAAAGTGTATATATTTATTACAAATGGGATCATACGTGTCATCATTCTGTCTCACATCATAGACAATCTTTGAGTATGGTAAATTTGCTTAAGGCTAAACATGTCATTCAGTCTGGATTACGTTTACAGGAATCAGAATCTGGAACCAAAGCTAGTCATCATTACTCATTAATTGGTATCTATGTGAAATAAGTGTGATCATCATTACCAACAGGGAAGAGGAAGCAGAGATGAATGTACTACTTCTTTTCTTTAGCTTCCTTTTGTATATCTAGATTCAGAGACAATGTACTCTAATTGGTTATTATTGCATGCTCACTAGTACAGGAATTACTGCACTGCATGCAGGCCAGGAGAGAATCGCACTATGACTAATCAAAGAGGCAGGCCAACTGTTTGATTTCCTCCATTGGGGTAACAGATCAATGCTCTACATTGACTTTTGCATCACTGCATCTACTAAGGAAATAGCTATATAATAATGACTATGCTACTAATTTAATTAGACCCAAGGGACATTTGTCTTTTGCAGTTTACTCCAACCTGGCTGCTATGCAGCTTCTCCATTATTAACAATACTTTGTTTAAAATGGGATCATGGGTCACCATTCTGTCTCACATTATGTGCTACTCATTCCTAGGCTGTGTTTTCAGATAGTCTTAAAAACCACACAGCATGGCATAACTTGGTATCAACTTGTGGGGGAGGGGACTTTGGGGTTAGGATGGCAAGAAAAGTTGATGGTTGTAGGGAAAGCAGTATGGGTATCTCTGGTGATACAAATAAATTGTATACTGCTACCAGAACGTAAGATTATCTACATTGAGCTCCTCTTTATATTCTGTACCTGCAAGTCCATGTAACAAAGGGCATTCTGAGTGGATTATTAAAAGTATAGTTCAGCAACAGCTAAAGGACTCTATGTTCTCTACTTCTGATATACGTAATCAAAAGGGGAAATGAATGGCTAGGCATTGGTGACATACACAGCAGAGATGGAGAAAGAAAGGAAGTCACACTCTTGATCCATTTAGATTTTTTCTTGTCGACTCAATTATATCTTGGACACCCCTCCTTTCGCAAACAGAGTTTTATTCTGAATCTGAGTCCTAAACATTTCTTCCCAGCATGTAACAATAGGGTTTTTGCCTTCACCGATTTTGGTGGAAAGCTGTTTTGACATGTAGGAGCCCTAGGCCTGTGGCCGATATTCATTAACTGCATTTTGTAATATATAAAATGAGATTGCTAATTTACTAAATACCATCAGCCTATATTAATATTAATCCCATATTTGTAGCCATCAACCTCAGAATATTTATTTTCACCAGGTTCATGACAATTGTGCCTACGTGAGAAAGGAAATATGAAAAAAATCAAAGGCAGCACTTAGATCTTCTGAGAACATCTGAGTTTCCTCACAGGCGGCCTAATGTCCTCCAGATGCCTTACCTCCAGTTCCATATGTCCTTCCAGAATTATGAAAGATCTAATCTAAAACATCAGTAAAACAAGAAGTCATTTTGAGATTAATCTCCATGTATGGAAAGTAGCTTTTTCTTTTCAGACAAAAGCAGCCATTTTACGGGGAACTTATATTTCTAATATAACTTGCTCTTCCCTTGATAATGGCACAGAGATTTCTTACACAGATCAATTCCTTAGAAAGGACAGAAAAATGTCACTGTCTGTTAAAAGTAAATGTACAAACAAGATCGGTTTCATTCTTATTAAAAATTAAATTACACAACGGCATTGATTTTTATAAATAAATAGCAGATTAATTAGTAATTAATCAATCACATTTTTCTTTATTGAAGAGTATTTTAAATTATCAACTCAGAAAGTGACTCAGATTTCTGAAGAACAGTAACATTAAACTTAATGGTGATCCTACACTACGTGTTGCTCTCTGAAATATAAAAAGCTCTTTGATGAAGCCAGACATGCTAAAATAACCGGATTAGCACACAACACAATGATTGTCCTACATGTCAATGCAATTGCAAATAAATCCTTGCTAAAATTTCTGAAAATGAGATACCAGATATCTATAATGAATGGATAATAAATGAGCACACATATTCTGAATTCTTTACTAGATAAGGTTTGCATTTTTGTTTCTTAGTATCATTTTTCTATATGTGTATAATACTGAAACAGATTAACAAAAAAGGCTAAGAATATTAACTAAGAAAAAATGGCTGAAGAAATCTTCATATTTTTAGGATAGCTGTACTATAACTCTAATTTTATAAATTGAAATATCTTATCTATCCAGTAAAAAATCCCTGAATGGTCAATGTACTATATTCCACAGCTATAATTTTCAGCTAAGCTAAATAGTGCAAATACAGACTCCATTTTGAATATCAGAAGGTTATCATTTCCAATCAATCCTACTTAAAAAGATCTTTTCTCACCTTGAGAGAGAAATTATGCCTATTAAAATTACTCTAAATTCCTGGCAATCTTATGTACCTGTAAAGTAGCCATTAATAAATGTATCAGCTTTCCTGTTAAAATAAAAAAACAACCTCTCTCTCATACACACACGTACGCACAATTAAACTCTATTTTATTATTGGAATCTTTTTAACACCAAGTCTACCATAGGCTGTAACTTAAAATTTTTCATTATACAATAATTTTAAATACAACAGTCCCATTTTGTCTTTTTCTCCATTCCTCTTCACAATCCCTTCTCTTCCAATCTGCTGCAATATCTCTTGGGATTTGTATTGCAATGTCCATATATTGATCCTTCTACCAGCTATTACTATTGTCAGTAATATTTGTCTGAGGTGTTCTTCTTCTTTCTATTGCTACCACTGCAGCCACCAGTGACCAACTGTGGTTTTAGACTGTAAAACTGTGAGATATGTATAAGCCATAATAAATTCAGGGTGCACATTGCTTAGTAACTTACAAGAAGTTTGTGAGTGAGGAAGGAAGGAAGGAATATTAATATTCCATTAATATTTTAATAGTTGGAATACTATGGCTGTGTTTTGAGGTACAGTCCATTAATTTAAAAAATTATGTTCTAAACTCAACACATACATAAAATTCATATTTATAGACTTAGTAGATTTCCCATGTTTTACTTTTTTCCAAGGCATTCTGAATATGGAGGCCTAGGATAGCAGTCAGCCGCTATGATCAAAATAATGATAGGAATAAAGCCCGAAATGGTTCTGGTAAGCATAATGTATTCAAGGATGCCCATTACTATTTACTAGCATGCAGAATTTCTCAGAGGTATTATCTTTTATATAAAGTTTGATGATCAGTTTAAATGCTGTCCAATAAAAAGGAAAATAGTCTACAAGAAAATGGATAATAAATATCTTGGTTTAAGATGAAGTTAGATAGATTAGATAGATGAGACAGAGAGAGAGAGAGACAGGGAGGGAGAGGCACAGACGGACAGACAGACAGACATATTCTATTAGGGCACTATTACCACTTACCACTACTTTTCGGAAAGTGCCATAATTTACCTTAGATATTTGCTTTTGTTGATTACAAATGGTAGTAAAAATGTAGCCTTGAAGATCAAGGCAGCTGAAATGAATCATTAATTTTAAATCCCATTATTTTAATACATATATATTGCTGATTAAGCAATTTATAAGACAGGCATATTACAAAAATTGAAAGGAATGAGAGAGATGTTTAGCGTTACTGTGCTATCAACATGACATGCTGTTATAGAGAGCTCTATACAACTCTCTAAAATGGCATGCAACAAAGCCTGACTTTGGAAAGATTAATGAATAGAATGAGTTATAAGTTTCCATGGTTTCATTCATATAATTATGACCTTGCATGACTACCCATCAGAATTACTAGAATTCATGCAGCTGCCTACTAAAAATGAAGTTTCAACTAAGAGAGATCATGCAAATAGGGATTTCCTTTAAAAAAGAATGGAGTTTGCAACTCCCAAAATACTTTGCGGAAAATCAACAACAAATAAAATCAGAAGTAATAGAAGGATAATTACCATGTGATGTTTTCCCATTTTAACTTAAGGGTTCAACAGTTATTATAATGCAATCTTATCAAATTTCACTATCACAACAATCTTGATTAAAGTATTTTGTCTCATCTTCAAAGCCAACTATTCATTTAATATACTATCAGTCAACAAACTGATGAGATTTTATATACAACTTTCACTTATCCTATGCACATTTATGTCAGGTTTAGACTTTTTCCTTAATCTATCCTAGTACTTGTAATTAACCCTTCCCTCATCATAGTAGTAAGACACAAAGGACAAAACTAGGATACAATATTAGTCCTTCTAACCCTAACCCTAACCCTTTCTTACACTTTTTACAACCCTTTCTTGTAAAAACATAATCTATGCCATTTTATATCTGCTCATATCTGCCATTTATAATCTGTAGTAAAGTTTTTAAAAATATTATATGTCCCCATATTTATCTTTCCTTGCAAATTACTCAGAATAGTTCGTTTTACAATTGTTTTATAGTTATTGGTTTTATTATTGTTGTGCGCTCTCCAATGCTATTTAAGATGGGCACTTGGGCAGTCATATAAATCTTTTAAATAAATTAATTGGATTAGTATGATGGACATAGCATAAAAATATTGCTTTTGTACATTAATTTCAGTAACTAGAGATTTCTAATCCAAACCAGACAGACTCTGGAGTAAATTTCTTACAGGAAAACACATTTATGATATGTGTTTCTTACAGGAAAACACATTTATTATCCTCAGTAATTTACTTTATTAAAAATTCCTAGGTTCCATAGATAAAATGGGACAATTTATTTTCAAAATGATTTCCATTATTCCTTCCTTTCTGGCTCACAACTATGTATTTTCATTTGATACTTAGCAAACATTAACCCAAAGCAAAAGTAATGAGCATCTTTGGTCACTATGCAATAGTGTAAATACTGCACGTTCTGTCTAATAAGCTAGTCCAGCCACTAGGAAAGTTAAATGCATAGTCATTCAAATCTCAATATCGTATTTTCTCCCCAAGGAGATCTCCCACTGGCAACCCAACAACCAAAGACCCATGAAAGTTGAAAGGTGGTTGAATGTCTTCTTTTTTTCCTGTGTCTCTTTTTGGCAGAGCATCATTTTGGCTGCAAGTATTTCTTTGTAAAATATTTGTAAAGCAGTTTACTCACATCTTCTCTCAGATAAAGCCCAGTTTTTAAACTATGCCACCACCAAACAATATTTCCCCCAGATGTGAAACTAGGCATCAAAGTTCTAAACAAACGCCAACTGCTTTTATGACCTACTCATCCAGCTAGCTATTACTTTAAATCCACCAGGTGAACTCCTGTGATTGCTTTTTTTAAAAGAAAAAACCACCGAAGAGCCTTTCCTGTGATGATCCAGCTGTCAGCGTTCAAAGATTGGTCTAAGTCTGTTCCATCAGAGCTGAGCTCTTTTCTTTTTAACCTTTTCTTCCTAAAGCTTTTGGGGCCCTACTTTTTTCTCTGCCCAGACGAGTCACCGGCTCCGTCCCAATAACACACTAAACCACAAACGTCCGCATTTTAGCTCAAAGAAAGTCAAATCGCTAAGAGGTGTATGTGTAGGGGAGGAGGAAAGATAGGGCACCAAATCGCCTGGCTGTAATATACCGCGCAAGGGAAGCGTTAAGACGGAACGCGTTCGCTTCCCCCGCGGCTGACAAGGGGACTGAGACAGATTCTCAAGGCTTGAAAGGGGGAAAAAAAGGGAATGGAAGAAAAAGGAAAAAAAGAAAGAAAAGAAAAGGAAGGGAAGCAAAGCGCCATTCCTTTCAGTAAGTAAGACAAGTGCCGAGTCAGAAACGTACATGTTGGCATTACTTGGTTTCAGTCAGCATCCTCTGGGGCGGGATTCTTTCTTTTTTCCCTCCTTTCTTGTGGTCCTCGTCTAGCGTCGGGCTGGTAGGGAAGTTCACGAGGGAAGCTCCATCGCTCTCGCCCCCACCACACCTTCGTTTTCGACGGGCAAAAAGAAAAAAATGTTTTTTTTAAAAAAAATCTGGGACCCGACGAAAGCGAAAAGAAAAAGAAAGGAGAAATCAGAAGCTGAGTCTCTTTGCTCCGCCCTCTCCGAAACCTCTTCAAAACTTTGCAGACCGACTCGGGTAGGCGGTAAACGGGGGCCACCCGGAGCGACTTCTCCCGCCGCTGCGCCTTTCTGGCCGAGGGGAAGCCACGCAACCTCGAAAGGGGTTTTTCACAAGTCAGCCGCTCGTTCCCGCCCACTCGGGCGCTTCCCGCGAAAGTTGAGGGGGGGGGGGGTTGGGGAGAAGCGAAAAAGCCCAAACACAAAAAAAAAACCTCTGCGCTGTTTGGGGCTTCCACGTGGCTCCGCGCCCAGAGAGAGTCCCCCGCGCGGCTCGCGGCTGGTTTCATCGGGCGGGCCGCCTCTCACCTTCTAGGGGCCGGCTTCCAACTCCGAGCCCCACCCCGGAGTGACGGCGGGGACGGGAAAGCATCCAAAAGTTTTCGAGCGGCGAGGGCTGATCTACTCACGCGAATGATTCACGTCGTCCGTGCCCGAAAGGAATCGTTAATTCCAATTAATCGCTTGTCCCTCGCAAGTCGCGAGCGCCACGAGGACGTTTGCTAAATGAAGAAAGTGGTTCAAGAACAAAACAGAATAGAATAGACTAGCTTTACTGTCACTGTAAAATGTACACTAATCGGCATACATTAAAATGAAACGTGGTTGCATGCAGCTCTGGAAGGGTCGCCACTTCCAATGTACGTCAACATGAAAAAAACAAAACAAAAATTATGCATGTTTCCCACATATATGACACAGAGAAACAACACAGCCTAGTTCGGATGTATGCACGTGCATTTGCGGCCAGAGAAACGAATCTTGCGAGTTTACCAGATGAATGGCTAGGGAAGGGGTAGGCAACTGTGGCCCTTTTATGACTTGTGGACTTCAAATCCCAGAATCCCTGGCAAGGCAACCTAAATAAAAATATAAACTCTTACACTTCAAAATGTTTCTTCCGTTTTATTTAGGTTGCCTTGCCCAGAGATTCTGGGATTTGAAGTCTACAAGTCATAAAAGTTGCCCACACCTGGCATAGGGAATAAAGTTGTTGCAGAATTGGACAATCCTGCTAGAAATACTACAAAACTTCCTTCCAGAGGGGAGCAACAGAAACAGACTGTAAAGTGGGTTTGGGGGGGGTCTAAAAGTGGCCTTTGCTTGGTGGCCTTCATTTGGAGCAATCTACAGTAGGCCCTCTTTACTCTCCTCCAAATACAGTAAAACAGTGATTCTCACTGTTCTTGGTGACTTTAAGATGTTTGGACTTCAACTCCCAGAATTCCCTAGCTGGCAACGCCAAACGTCTTAAACTTGCCAAGGTTGAGAAACACTGCAGTAGAATGTGAGCTGCAGTTAACAGGTGTGCCGGCTAATCTCACATTTCTGGTTACCCGAAGATAAAGAACTGAGATCTGGAGGGCATCAGGCTGGGTAAAGTGATCATAAGACCTCTTTTTCTCTTTACTCTACAACCACCACCCCTGGACCTTGTACTTGTAAACCTGCAAGAAGAAATAAAACGAGTGAGACATTCTCCTGTAATGCTGTGCGAAGGCAGGCATAATTAAAACAGTTCCTCATGGAATCTTTTTGCTCCTAAACTATGATACAAACATGTCCTGGCAATATCTTTTTCATGCTGTGCCCAATGATACTCACCCACCTATGAATAAGACAGGATTAAGTCATCCTTAGTTGTACTTGTGTTAAAGTGGCACTTCCCTTTCATTCTGTCCTTATCCAAGGTCAGCCTTAGCGTTTTAAAATTTCTCTAGGCTGTATTAATCATTACCTTGGACAGAAATAAGATTGCAGTGATTTGGGGGGGAAATGTAATAGAAGGTTCGGGAGTTGCATTAATAAAGGGTACAATCAAGATCAAATGAAGTACTAATACCAGCTAACTAAAGCTTTAGTTAGGCATAGAATACTGCATCCAGTTTTGGTCACCACACTATAAAAAAGATGTTGAGACTCTAGAAAGAGTGCAGAGAGGAACAACCAAGATGATTAGGGGACTGGAGGCTAAAACATACGCTGAATGGTTACAGGAACTGGACATGGCTAGTCTAGTGAAGAGAACGGCCAGGGGCGACATGACAGCAGTGTTCCAATATTTGAAGGGCTGTCACAGAAAGAAGGGGGTCAACCTATTTTCCAAAGCACCTGAAGGCCAGGCAAGGAATAATGGATGGAAACTGATCCAGGAGAGATCCAACCTACACATAAGGAGGAATTTTCTGACAATGAGAACAACCAACCAATGGAACTGATTGCCTTCAGAAGTTGTGGGAGCTTCATCACTGGAAGTTTTCAAGAAGACTGGACTGCCATTTGTGAGAAATGGTGTAGAGTCTCCTGCTTGGGCAGGGGGTTGGACTAGATGACCTACAAGATTCATTCCAACTCTGTTATTAATCTGTTATTTGAGTGGGGACAGTAAATATTCAGTATACACATATTTTTGAAGTGTGGATAGGGAGCACTTCAACTCATAATAAATCTGAAGAGATGCCATACAAGGGCGAGGGATTAAATATCAAGACCATGCCCCCAACCTGTGACTGAGGACACAGTCCTTTTGTGTGCAACCCATCTCGACTTTTTTGACCTTAGGAAACCACTGATATCCACCGAATATCACAGAACAAAAGATTTCCCTCATTTGATATGAAAATGAGGCAAATCTATTGTTCTGTGATATCATACTATCCAGATATGTGGAAAAGTAAGCACACCCCATCTATTTTTTTTTCTTTTTTAACATGTGAACATGATATTTTATCTTCATTCAAACAGTATAATATAAAAGTGACATAAACCCTTGGGGAATTGACTTTGCAATCATTTATTCAATAAAAAAATAACTGATGGGGCGTTTCTTATAACTGTCAACCAGTGTCTGACATTAACTGGAAGGATTTTTTTTTCTAGTTCTTCATATTTTTTTTTTTAGCTATGCAATGTTTGAGAGGTTTCTTGCATGCACAGCCTGTTTTAAATTATGCTACAACATCTTGATGGGATTTAGATCTAGGCTTTGACTAGTCCGGAACCCTCAATTTCTTTTTTTTTCAGCCATTACTTGTGGATTTACTGGAATGTTTAGGGTCATTGTCATGTTGCAAGGGCCACTTTTGGCTGAACTTCAATCTTCTGACAGATGGACTCTCTTTATCCTCAAGTACCCTTTGATACTATGAAGAATTCACAGTGGATTCTTTCACATACCATAACATTTCTACCACCATAATTTGCAGTTGGCATCAGGTTCTTCTGGTAAAATAGTCTTTTTGGGTTTTGCCAAACAGAGTTCCTGGTGCCCTAGCCAAATAATCCTGTCTTTTCATTACCTGTCCAGAAGTCTTAATCTTAGTCTAGGTGGTCATGATCACATTTTATTCTTGCCCTGTTATCCTTTCTCTACCACAAAAGTTTCCTACTGGCACATGGAGATCAAATTTAGTGGCTTCTTTGTAATAGTAGACTTGTGTACTTTGATATCAATAGTGGCATAAGCTACATGTAGGTTATGTAACAGCTTTCTGGGGTTCTTAGAAACTTGTTTCAACATATTGCACTGATTAAACTCAGCACCTGCGATTTAAATAAGATAGGCACCTTCCAGATTCATGTAGCAATACTCTAATCAATTGTGCCTAGACTTCTGCACCTGATTTTAATTTTAAGTATTTTTAGGTAATTATAAATGCAGGGTTATGTTTGTTTAAATCACACAATGTACTAAAACATGTAAATGGTGCCTAATAATTATACTTAATTATACTACATACATTTTATCAATAGTTGAGACGAGCAAATATGCTGAAATATACTGAAAAAGTCAAAACATTCAAAAGGTTGTACTTTTCACTATAGTGGCATGATAAAATCTTAACATAATGATTTTTACTACTGGGACTCTTGGTGTGGTTATGATCTTTTCCTTATTGGCAACCTGGTCGGAAGAGGATGTTCTGAATTTGTTGTTGGCAACATTTGTTTTTCCTCCTGCTGTCTCAGTACATTTTCTAGAAAAGGCAGGATTCCCGCTACAAAAAGAAATGATGGCAATTCCATTCATGCATGGCAAACATTTGTTTAATCTTAATATAGTTCATTAAAATATTCACAGGCATAGCTTTAGAATGGTTACAATAAGTGATGATTCAGTCTGTAAAACTGTGATATGTCAAATGTGATGAGTTTTTGTATCATTTTTGACACTACCCTTTACATATGAAGAATCTTCAGCTGGAGAATTTTAGAGGGAATTAGCAAACAATGCGAATGAATATCATTATTCAGTTCCACATTTGCTGTTACACAATTATTTATAAGTGTGCATTGCATGTGTTCTGGTATTGAATTTGAAAAAAAGCCAAGAAATTTTTTTTATTAAAACTATTTGCCTCTAAAATAAGATATCCTATTTATGAAATTAACTGATTTCCAAACTGCATATGAAAACCATACTCTTTCAGACACACAAACTAATTTCTCGCACAGAAATATACACAGTACAGTACACAGCATCTCTTTCCAGCAAAAATAGAAATAATAAAAATAGAATTGAGATAAGAAAAAATATGCTGGATCCAATCTGGGTCAGTCACCAAGACTAGAGCTTTTCTTCTGAGCTTTTGGATTGGTGCTGGAACCCATCTTCTCTAGAACTTCTCTCTAGCATAAGGGGGAGGGAAATTATCACTTTAAACAAAAGTACCACTTCTCTCACACTCTGCTGGAGATAAAGATGGGCTTCAGCAGAAGTCTGAAAATTCAGAAGACTTAATCCTTTGGTCCCTGTGAGTGACTCAGATGGGATCCTGAAACATTATCCTGGGACATTTGTGATTTCTGAAAAAAGTATCTTTTCTCTACAACTTGTATAAATCCTACAATTGTGATGTTCTTGGTGCCCTTTGAACTTATCTGTTTTCTTGAAGATATTTCATTACCCAAACTAGGTAACATCATCAATACAATAGTTACCAGACTACTGTACTACTATTCTAATTTTATTGATGATTAAGATTACATCTTCATATTTTTCCGAAGCTTCCACTACAGGATATTTTATCCTCTACCAATCATGAATACCAGTAGAAGAAAAAAAAAGTTTGCCTCCAACCTTTCATTAAAATGTTTTCCTTAATATTTGACTTTCTGGTACTGTATAACCATCCCTCTCCAGTTCTATAGGCCTGAATCTGTTCTTTATGATTATTTCTGTATATGATTATGTCTTATTTTCTGTAGATCAATGTTTCTCACCCTTAGCAATTTTAAGATGTCTGGACTTCAATTCCACGCTGCCTGGGGATTTCTGGGAGTTGAAGTCCACACATTTTAAAAGTTGCTAAGGAAGGGAAACATTGATTGATTGATTGATTGATTGATTGATTGATTGATTGAGAAACACTGCAGCAGATCTTCTTAAGTATCATCTCAGAAATAGTTTTCAAGCTATAATTTAAGCATTCACCAAACAAAGGTAGTTTAAAACCTGGTGTTAGAAACTGAGGCTAAGAGTACTCAGCATGTTTGTATGCCATTAAAGGGCAAATTTTTAGTGCAACACTTGCATTTTAGAATTGTGAAAAAAATGCTGAAATATTTTTTTATTTTACCACGTTGGCTAAAATAGGTTTAACAAAGGGCATTGTTCTGTACCATATATGGTATGGAGCAGACACCAAGTCTGGCGTGGATAATCAGAGAGCGGGAGAATCCTTCTCTCTGATTGGTCAAAATGCGCGTTTGTAAATAATATAAATAGCTGTCAAGTTGCCTGTTTCTCTGTTCTTGTCTGAGTGTTTGTGCTGTAATAAAGAGCTGATTTCACTGAAACTGAATCCTAGTCACTTCTATTCTCCGAATAAAACACTGGCGACAAAGGTGGGATCTTAGAAGAAACCAGGCAGCACAAGCTGAAAAAGCCTCAACAAGTTGCACCAGGACTAATTGCAGCATCAGACATTGCTAAAGCAACATCAAGAGACAAACTTTTGGCACAAGTGTCTTGCTGGTTGGGAAGGGGGTGGCCAGCCGCACCAGGGAAAGAGGAATTTCGACCATTTTGGATAAGGCGGCATGAGTTGTCATTATTAAGAGGTTGTGTATTGTGGGGAGATCGTGTAATCATTCCAAATGTTTTGAGGGGAAAATTGTTAAAATTGTTGCATGAAGGGCACCCAGGGGTGGTCAAAATGAAGGCGTTAGCCAGGAGTTATGCCTGGTGGCCAAAAATGGATGATGCCATAGAAAAATGGGTTGCCACCTGTTCCCCTTGCCAGGACTCCAGACCCAATCCACCAACAGCACCATGCAGAGAGTTGGAGAAGCCCAGGGGACCCTGGTCCCGGATTCATATCAATTATGCAGGCCCCATGCAGGGACAGACTTTCTTAATCATTGTGGATGCCTTCTCAAAATGGCTAGAAATTGTCAAAATGAAGTCAACCACTGCAGAGGCTACAATAAGGGCACTCAGAAGGGTATTTGCCACACATGGCTTACTGGATGTACTAGTGTCTGATAATGGCCCCCAATTTACCAATAATGTCTTCGAAATATATTTGGCAGAGCAGGGTATCTGACACGCACTAGTCGCCCCTTATCACGCAGCCAGCAATGGTCAAGCGGAGATTTTTGTGAAATTAGCCAAAAATGCCCTAAAGCGAATGAATGAAAGTGGGTGGCAACATAGGATTGACGAGTTTCTACTAATTCAACACATCACTCCTAACACAACAACGGGCAAAAGCCCAGCTGAACTGCTTATGGGACGGCCAGAGTATATTCACCCAGAGTATATTCAGGAAAAAGTTAGTGAAGACAGCAAAAAGAGGAAAGAATTCAAAATAGGTGACAAAGTCTACACTAGGAATTACAGAGAGGGTCCCCTCTGGTTACCTAGCGAAATAACCGCTGTTACAGGTCCCCGCTCTTATCGGTTACAGGTCCCTGATGGGCAAATTTGGAAAAGGCATTGGGACCAAGTGAGAAACAGAATAGAGCAGCAGGAGGGACAAACCACAATGGAAACTCCAACCCACAACTCTGAGAGTGAAAACTTATCTGAAGTCACCGATTGTTCCAGCGATGGCTCCTCTGCGTTGGGCCCAGCCGCACCTGGAACGGAATTCCCGAACGTTCCGGGGGCAGGGCCAGAGCCGCCAGCAGACCCACCCTTGCAGGTCGCTGCCGAGCTTCCAAATGAATTGTGCAGGTCCACTAGGGCCAGGCAATGCTCTGAGTACCTGCGTGACTACGTGACCACTTGATTGGGCAAACTCCATCTAAGGTGGGAGGGGTGTTCTGTACCATATATGGTATGGAGCAGACACCAAGTCTGGCACGGATAATCAGAGAGCGGGAGAATCCTGCTCTCTGATTGGTCAAAACGCGCGTTTGTAAATAATATAAATAGCTGTCAAGTTGCCTGTTTCTCTGTTCTTGTCTGAGTGTTTGTGCTGTAATAAAGAGCTGATTTCACTGAAACTGAGTCCTAGTCACTTCTATTCTCCGAATAAAACAGGCATATGTTCTACTGTGACAATTCTGTAACAGTATAAAATTGAAACTACAGCAATCTTTCAGCTTCTTCCTCATACAAAAGGTTTACAGCATAAACACAATGCACAATATGATTCATCAGTTCAGAAGACTCTTTTAAACTTGTTTTCCATGTGGTGCTCATAGAATAGGCACAATATATATTATAAACTAAGTTTTTTACTCTTTTTTTTCCTAATTTATCAAATCAAACCAGGTAATCAACCTTTGAAAAATGTGACTTTTTAAAAAAAAAAATCCCACAATTGAATGTATAGCTAAAGGTTACTAGAATCCGTTTTTTGTATTGACTTTTATATTTTCCTTTTTCTGAACAGATGTGGAAGTTTAGAAATATGCAAGGAAGGCTAACCTCAAGCTATTTCCATCAGGGGTATATTAGCTGGAAACTTCATGAGGAAAAGTTTTCTCAACTCTCTGTTTGTAGCCCAATTTAGCAGGCTTGAAAAGTTTGGAAAATCTGGAAAAGTTTTAAATAAACATTTTCAAATTTGGATGAAACTAAATCTAAACTCTGAAATCTTTGAAGCTGATTGTTACATTTTCATTACATTAAAATGTTAAAAGTTTACAAGTGATACATAAGAGAATTTAAATTATGGACTGATTTGAAGACATGGCATAAGATAGCTAATAGTTCTGTAAAAAAAACAAAATGAAAATAAAATGCCATAGGATAACAAAGAAAAAGGAAGTAATGAAATTATCTGACCCATTTTGTCCTGAAGGATAAAGAAGTGGATATTTGGTTCCGCTTCAGTAAATTTATACTGCCAATTTAATATATTGTTAGAAATTAAATTTTTTATGAAGCAATGATAACTCATTAAAAATAATGGTTTTTATTTCCCATTGGTATCAGAAAATAATACTTTGAAGCCTTTGGTTATTTTATTACTATGTATCTTAACTAGGTATATTTTACTTCTTTGAACCATAATTATTTTAATTGGGACAATCTTGCCTGATGAATTAGACAGATGACCAATCCAAGCCCTTCCAGACCTTAATTCCAGGTTGTATGGATTCAATAACCGCAGATCCCAGTTCATGGGGCTATCAGCATGTAGCTATATTTTGTACATTTTACATAGTGTACTGATTAGATGTATGGAAACAAAACTCAGCATGGCAAAGAAAATATTTGCTAGCATACTCAAGAAGTGAATCCTGTGAATAATAATATTTGCATTGGCTGAAAAGCAGTTGAATGTGGTGACTGGATAGGAGCCATTTTCCCCTTTAGCAACATAAATATGTTCTGTATTTCCACAGAGAGGCCACAAAATAATAAAATAATAGTAGGAAACTAACAAAGCTGATCTTATCTCAATGTATAAAACTTTGCTTATTAGGAGGCTGCTAACTGAGTTGGCCACTCATGCAAAAACTCAAGAAAGTAGGAAGTTGTGGCATAACATTTTGATTACCATATAAAAATCATGCTATAATGTAACATGAGATCAAGGTCCTGAGGGAGAATAAACTCATACATGGAGTTGTTTCGTTGTAATGTTTAATACATCTTGTCTTGGACTATGCACTTTCTCATCTCCAGTTCACATTGTTGGCATTACTGAATAATAAAAGGGAAACGTAAAAAAATCTAATAAGAAACATACATTATAATGACATTGAAGATGCTTAATAAATTGTAAAACACCACTCAAAAATGACAATTTAATGCAAAAGATCTGTTTTGAATACAGCTTCATCTTTTCCCTTGAAATATGCATTCTGTTAGCAGGATTATATTTATCTTAGATCAAAGGACAATTACGTAATTGTAGATTAAGTTATAAAGACTAATTTACAAAGATAAAAGTAAACATAAGAGAATAATGTTACTTATTCATTTGGGTATGTTCCAGCTATAACTTTATAGATATTTGATTGGTTCAAACAACATGCTAACATAACATAAACTCACCCTTACAAAACATAATTGCTGTATTTATATAACATGCAGTGTCCAAATAAGCATATTACACACTTCTTGCACTGGCACGAAGCAGAAGGTACCAGCCTGAAGATGGCAAGTGGGATCTCGCCGAAATGTTGCGAAGATATTCTCAAACTTACACGGGAAAAGACCCAAACAGACCTTGACCTGCATATATATGCAGGCTGGTGCCTTCTGCTTCGTGCCAGTGCAAGCAGTGTGAACCCATGAAAATCTACGAATGTATATATAGATCTATCTATATGTTTTTTGTGTGGAAATACTTGGTAACCCAAGTGGGAGGAAACAACATAGTTGCCTTTTGCCTTTCATTTCATCTCAAGAGACTATCCAGGCAGAAATTAGTGATAACAGTGTGCCATATATATATTGTTTTAATTGTTTTTTTTTCTGCTGGTATTTTAAAAATTCTATCTATCTATCTATCTATCTATC
>JAEANM010001427.1:0-27963 GCA_017656035.1 Myanophis thanlyinensis
TCTTATGTATAGCACGTGGTGAAATATTGTTTTTATTGTTTTTTGTTTATGTTTTGTTATTATCAATAAAAAAATTAAAAAATAAATAAATAAAATTAATCTTACATGAAATGTTTAGCTGTTATTTGCAGAACAGATACCATCTCAAAAGAGAGTAGAAAGCTTAATATTTAGAATTACAGTGGCTTTTCCCCATATGAATCGATAGAATTACACAATTTTCTTGGGCTTCAGCTTACACAACTTTTTCTTATCCTGTGGGCCAGCCTGCTGGGCTCTAGGTTTTCCCAATGATACTTAAGGCAATTTGAAAGTCTTTATTGGAGATCTGCTATAATTTCATTTTCTCCTTTTTTTAGCTGAAAATTGTGCTGCTAAAATGTGGCCATTTGGCTTCTCTGTCATTTTCTGTGGGGTGATCTCAGAGGTACAGATTTTATGTCTGTTAGTTGCTCACTTTTGTTTTAGGAAAAGTCTTTATGAAGTCAACACCTAAAAACCAATTCCAACTTTTCCGTTTTGAGCTAATAGAAAAAGGACAAAGAATGCCATGCTTAACGAGCCTGGGAGCAAAAGAAGAGAAGAATTAATGTTGGCATTCAGAAGTGAGAAAGCTACAGTCTGGAAACACAATGGACAGACAGTGAAGGATCGACAGGTCTTGGGGCCATACCGCCACGGAGCTACTCTAGACCATATAGGAAATAAGAAATGAAGTCAAGAGATAAAAGAAAAGGAGGTAATGGATACAAAAGATGGGCCTCTTAACAAAAGAAAGGAAGCTGGTGCCATCTGGGAGAAAAAATAAAAGACAGAGGCAGAGCCATCTGGGAAATGGAGCAGAGGTTAGCCCAAGCAGTAAGCCCATCTTTACTGCTGTTTTCCCAGGCATATTCACATTTCCTACATTGCAGACTAAACCTTCAAAATAGTTTGTCTTCATATACTATTTATAGAAAAAAGAAGTACTTACATTTATGATCACAGCCAATTTTCCTACCCCTCTGAGGATATTATACCATATCCCTGGGAAAAGACAAGAAAGCAAGTATTATCGCAAACACTGATCACAGAATCACAGATTTGGAAGGGACTCTCAAGGTCATCTAGGCCAGAGGTTTTTCAAACTCTGTTCCACAGAACCCCTAAGGTTGCATGAGAACTTGGGGTTCTGTGAGAGAGTAGAGGCAAAAGTAAAATTATATTTGAATTCAGCCAGTCTTCTATTCTTATAACTTTGCCCTTTGATCAGAGATTCCAGGGTCTTTTTTCCACAGCCTAATTTTTTTTTAAAACTCCTGATCTACGTAGTTCAATCCACTGTTAAGTGTATGTTCTATTAATTAAAGCAGGGTTCTCCAACCTTGGCAACTTTAAGACCTGTGGACTTCAACTCCCAGAATTCCTAAGCCAGCTTTGCTGGGAGTTGAAGTTCACAGGCTTTAAAGTTGCCAAGGTTGGAGATCCTTGAATTAAAGCATCTCTAACAGATGAATGTCCAGCTTCTGTTTCAAAACTGTTAAAAAAGGGAGAACTCACCATGGCAGGTGAACTTTTGAACTGACTGATAACTTGTACAGTCAAAAAGTTTCTCCTCATAGCTAGCCTGAATCTCCTTTCTTGTGGTTTTAACAGAAGAACAGAGTTGGAAGGAATCTTGGAAGTCTTCTAGTCTAATCTCCTGTTCAGGGAGGCTCATTGATTCTTCTTCTTTTTGGACAATAAATAATATGCCCATTCCTTCTCCAATGTGACAACCCAGATATTTGAAAAGTGTTATCATATCTCTTGTCAGCTTTCTTTTAAATAGGATACATATATCATTTAATTGGAACTATAATTCAAACCTAATTGGGCTTGGTTTCTAAATCACTCATTATCCTGGGAGCCTCCTTTGAACTTCCTCCAATTTGTCATCTCCTTTTTTGAACAATAGTGCCCAGAACTATATAATACTTTTAAAAGTGAGCCTGATCAGGTAGTCCTCGACTTACAACAATTCATTTAGTGACTGTTCAAAGTTACAATGGCACTGAAAAACATGACTTACGACCATTTTCACACTTATAACCATTGCAGCATCCCCACCATCCTGGAGAAATGTTCTTCCATTTCACTGTGTACTATACTGTATATTGTTGAAATGACAATAAAGCCTACTTGACTTGACTTGACTTGTTTGTCACATGATCAAAATTCTTGGGAACTGACTCATATTTATGACGGTTGCACCATCCTGGGGTGATGTGATCACCTTTTGTGACCTTCTGACAAGCAAAGTCAATGGGGAAGCCAAATACACTTAACAACTAACTGTGTTACTAACTTAACAACTTCAGTGTTTCACTTAACAACTGTAGTAAAAAAGTCATACAATGGGGTAAAACTCACTTAACAAATGTTTCACCTAACAACTGAAATGTTGGGTTCAATTATGGTCATAAGCCGAGGACTACCTGTAATTGCTTCCTAGGATCTGGACTACTAATGCATACATTATCAATACATCGTATATAATAAATAATTTAGATATTATAAATAAATAATAGCAATGGTATTATCCTTTTTTTAGTTCAAAGTTCAAAGCTAAAGATATTTCTTTTAATATCTACTCAGTTTTTGAGTTCCCTTATTTCTACATTCTGTTCTATGGAACTTCTTGTCATTTCCATCTCTTTCCCGAGTTCCAGTTCTGCCTTTTGAGAATCTTTTACTGTTTGAACAGATTAGTGGATGCATAGAAAGACGATTCAATTCTGCTGGTAAATGATGAATTTGATACAACCCTAAGTTTGTGCTGTTCATTTAAGGCTTTAGCCTATTGAAGGGGCTGGGAGTAGAATCAAGGAGCACAAATTCTATGGTAGTTACAGCAAAGTTTGGTATGTTTTTCCTAAGGCTGTCAAATGGCCCCTTCTTTCTATGCCTGCTAGCATGAAGTGAAACCCTTAAGGACAAAGTTTTGTTCAATTTTTCATGCTATTTACACTGATTATTCAAATATCTATAATTACTTGCATTCCTTTAGTAAAAAATAAAAGCTGGATAGAGATCAAGAGAAGAATAACATAGCTTTCCTAGCTATTGCGGTCAGACTGCCACAAATAAAGAACACTAGCTGGAATTCAGCAGAGGTTCTGCTTTGGCAGAAAGTGGTTATCTTGCACAAATCACATTTTCTGTTTTCTAATCAATATTTATAAATTATAGATATTGTATAAATAATTGCTAACTTACCTATATCTTTCGCTCTCACTGCAACTGGCCTCCTAAGCTCAGTAACAAATTTCTTTGCATCCAGACGTATCTCGATGATGTTGTTTAGCAATGCAAACAAGGGAGCCAATGGGAAGGATGCAACAAACAGGGTTACAAAACCAAACTGGATTACTGAAAATTTAAAAAGAAACTACTGTCAATTACCAATTTTATTCTGTAGAATTTGCTTTCCAAAGCACCACCTCCCCACAAATCTGAATGCATACTACATACAAAATATATGTATTTTCTTATGTGTTTGATCTGTTATACTATTTGCTACTGGCTATTTTGTATAAATGTACATATTATGTGCGAGCATTTCTGAACAATATTTCTCTTACTTAACTTCACCTTGCTCTTACTTTTTAAAATTCTCCAAACTTCCACTAAATATGAATCTACATATATTCCTAACACAAGAGAAAAGAATGCATTTTATGTAATGGATGTAAGTCCACGAAAAGGTGAAACCTAGTACATTTTTTACTTTTAATCAGCTACAAGATTCTTTGTTGTCTTTGGTTTAATAAATTAACTTGATTTATTTATATATTTATTTACTTCATTTCATTCATATAGTTGCACATCTTACATACGTGATTCTGGGCAGCCCATATATTTAAAATAGCAAATATAAAAATTATCAAAACAACTAATCCATTAAAAACAATTAGTGTGATTAAAAGCCATAAACAGAAAACATGGGAAATTTAATCAAAATCTTATACACAATACAACGGTTTTGTGGGCTCCATAGTCCCATGGAATCCCCAGGCCCCATGACAAAACTGAGTTTTCAGAAGGGCATTAGGGTTGGGATCAATCTCACTTCAGGGGAGATGGTGTCCCAAAGACTGGGTGTCATGGCTCTCTTCCTAGTTCTGCTCAGATGAAGCTCCTTAGTAAGTGGGACCCATAATATGTTTCTTAACCCAGGCCTGATGAGATGGGTAGGTATAACTGGGAAGAGACAGTCCTTCAGATAACCCATCCCCCTGTAGATATCTATGGGGAGTCTTAGTCATCCAGGTCATGGTTGTCCCAAAGTTGCTTTTTCAAGAGGCAACTGAATTGGTTTTTCTTTGAAGAAGTTTTGCTAGTCATCCAAGAACAGTTCTCTCTCAACAGACAGGGTAGAATACAACATCATCTATCTCCAGTCTATAACACAGTCTCTTCAACCCTTCCAAGAAGGCTCCACACCACTCAGGTGACCCTGATGACACAGACGAACCTCCAGGTGGCCTCAACGACTCTCTAAAAGAATGCAAATAACCAGCTATCTGCAAAGAATATAAATCCTTCCATTCCCACCACCCAGTCAGAGCTGAAGAAACTTCTTGGATGAGAAGCAAAATGTCTTCAAAGAAAAACCAGAAAGTCCAGCTGCCTCTTGAAAATAACCTTTGAGAAATAACTAGTATTTTGAATTGAACTCAGAAGCAAACTGGCAGCCAATGCAGTTCTCAGAGCATAAGTGTAACATTCACTAATCTAGTGGCACAAATAACTGCCCAAGGTGCTGCATTTTTCAGCACTTGAAACTTCTGAATTCTCTTCAAAGGCTGCTTGTAAAGCATTACTGTAATCCATTCGGGACTGGATTAAGTATATGAGAGCTGAACTTTCTGATCAAAGTTATTCCTCTGGAAATTATTGAAGTATTAAACTTCAAATAATAGAAACTTCTTAAAGGAATAACATATATTTTGTTATTGAATCATATATTGTATGAAAAAAGAACTCGATAAAAGAAAGAACTAGAAAACTGGAAAATGTAACATTTATCCAGTCACGCTGGATTTTGAAGGTCTATGGACATTCTGAGCTGAAGAAGCTTCTTGGATGAGAAGCAAAACATCTTCAAAGAAAAACCAGGAAGTCCAGTTGCCTCTTGAAAAAGCACCTTTGGGACATCCATTTTGAAATGGGTAATAAAATATTGAATGGATAAAACTCTGGTTCACTGCAGAACAGGTAATCAGCTAGGAAACTTCACTTTAAATAGTTTAAATCTTACTCATTTCCATGTATTCTGGAGTAAGTCCTGCAAAAGGTTCCAGATTATAGTCTACTTCATAACGCTGTTTTTTCTTCATGTGCTCTTCATAATCTACAGGACTTTGTCGTTTCAGCTTCAAGTACCTTATAAATTTTTTCATTTTCCTAAGAAGAATGAGGAAAAGTAATTGCTTTAGATGTCTTATATATTTTGTAAAAACATTTAGAGATTTGGTTTTCTATTTTTAATATTTTATGAAGTTCTTTGAGAAATAAAGCAAATTCCCAAATTATTTGTAGCTGTATGACAGTCTTCTATTTTGAGTTCTCTAGTATCTGAAATGGTATCCAAAGAATCCTGTGAAAATGCCCAAACTTTGTACCCATCACTTTATGTCATCTCCACCAAAAAGGTTTTCCTGAAGCAAATTGTGTTATTTCACAGGACCAACGGTTTTCTAATTTTATTGGGAAAATAAGAGCTCCGAATGTCTGAAAGATTCTGGAAAAATAAATGAAAAAAATAAACAAATTTCTTTACTATCTCCTAAAGAGACATGAAGACTTAATTACTGATCTATTATAATCTCTGTCAGCCTCTACAATCCTGATCAAATCTGTTTAAAAATCCTGATCAAATCTGTTTAAGAATCACTGAATAGCCATGAAAACTTTTATTCTATCTACTTGATACTTGATACTAATTTGAATATTTTGTCCTATTCTATTTATCTACCAAGTTGGTTGACTTTGGCCCCACTGTAGACTCATAATTCTTATTTATTAAGTGACATAATACAATACTTTGGGAAAACACTGTTGAAATGCAGACTACAAGATTTACTGATAAGGAAAAGAATCCTGAATTTAAAACAATTCACCTTTTTCTCCAAGGAAAAGGGCAAAATAAAAAAGCAAAAAACAAAAATTCTTTTACCTGCCTCTTTATAATGTTCTCAATCAACGTAATACAGCTTAATTGTTTTACAAATAAATTATTTGCAGAGAAAAAATAGTCTGTCAGATAAGAACAAAACATACAATAAAAATACATAAACAAAACAAATGATAAAATAACAAAACAAATGCTATTTTAAACTTTGGTGTATCCTCAGTCTAACATTTTCTTGAACTGCATGGGTATCAAACAAGAAAAATATATATTTCATTTATCAAGAGAAGATACGCAAGCATTTTGAGAAGATAGCTAATATTTTAATATTCCTTACTACTTACGGGATGCCAATTTCAAAAAGATTATTCTGAATCAACTGTTTGCCCAACATTATAATGCTAAGTTGTATACACAATTCCATCAGGCAACCACCAGGAGCACACTAAAAAAAGGGAAAAACAAATAAAAAAACTGGGGACATCCGTATACCCCGATATAATGTTCATAGCTGTTTTCTAGGCACATGAACAAAATAAGGTATAGTTACCTCTTCCATTCGAAGAGAAGGAAAAATGTAAACATAATCTCCTGGGCGTCCAACAAATCTAGACAATTTGGAGACAATGGTTAGAATTTGTGTTACAGACACAAACTTTCAGACACTTCCTGCATTATTTTACGTGCCTCTAAAATCATTCTACACAGATATACATTGTATAATAGATGATTCATTTAGTTTCAGAGAAAAAAAATACTGTAAAGTAAATCTAGCTGCCAGGAATATATTCACTTGCATCAACACAAACGTTATCAGTGACATTTTTCAAAGAAGTAATTTGCCTCTGAGATGGGTTTATTAATGTTAAATATGATTAAAGAAAGAATATTAAATATCTTGTGGATATAATGAGGAAAATCCAAGTAATTCATTTATTGGATGAAATCCTTTCTGTCAATGAATGGAGTTAAAAAAAGACTGAATTTGCTATTTCCAGCATTTGATTGTAGTTCTGGACATTGCTTTAGTAGCTGACCTAAGAGCTCTCGGAATTACGAGAGAAAAATGCAAGGGAATGTATCAGTAAGACTGCTTTCCCCAACTGTTTCTTTGCTTGTGGAAACTTTCCATTGTGGTATTTTCAATAATATTCCTCAACCTGATGATCCTAAACAGTAAAGCTGTTGCCATTTATTTCTGTAAATGCTTCTATCTGTAACAACTTAAAACAGCATGAACATCTGCTGAGTAAACACTCAAATTTTAACTGATGAAAGTATATTTTACCTCAGTATTTAGCAATATCCCTTCTTAATGTACATCAATAAACCAACCACGATTCTGTTGTGCCCAGAAAAAAGTGCTAACAGAAACATAACCAATATCACACATTGGAAAATTACCAGGCTAGCATAATTAATTCAGTTAATCTTTATGATCTTAATACTTGATGGTTGGTGTAGCCTAGGAAACTCAAGTGACAATCTCTTTAAAGAGCTGTCCTTGTTTGAATAAGAGCTCTTGAACAGCATAAAATATTAGTGAAGCAATTAATTAATCTATGCAACTTACCGGCCCTTGAAGAAAGCAACGTAGAAAATGGGAGTGTAAGCATTAACAAATTTCAGAAGGAAGGCCTTGAAGATAAGTCGTTCTTCAAAACTTTTGTCTGTTTTTGGAACCTCTGAGGTAAATGAGATTAATGCAAAATGATTGGAAGATTAATCTAAAGCACTAAATATTATACAGACAGCCCTAGTTTTAGGAACACAATTGAGCCCCAAATTTCCATTCCTAAGCAAGATAGTTAAGTTAATTCTGTCCCATTTTATGCAAACACGTGAAATGCCAGAATTGTTAAGTGAATCGCTGTAGTTGTTAAGTTAGTGACACAATTGTTAAATGAATCTGGCCTCTCCATTAACTTTGCCTGTCAAAAGGTTGCAATAGGGTATCACATGACTGTGGGACATTGCAATTGTCATGAATACATGCTAGTAGCTCAGTGTCTGAATTTTGATCATGTGATCACGGGGATGCTGCAACTATCATAAGTGTGAAAAATGGTCATAAGCTACTCTTTCAGTGCCATTGTAACTTCAAACAGTCAATAAGCAAATAGTTGCAAGACAATGTCTACTGTACAGGCTGATATTTGTGGCAGTGAATATACAGTCTTGTCTTCATAGAAAAGGTAGAACTAGAAAATCTATTACACTTGGCAATTACTTAGAATAATGTGATCAGAACTGATACACTACAGTTGTCCCTACAATGTGGTATGTATGATGTCAGTCTGGCTTGATTACAAGATCACAAGAAAAATATTTCAGATTTCCCCCCTTTTCAATAAAGAAATGTATATTGAGAAGTATCTGGACCCTTCTATTTTTTTACTTTTTGATTTATATTCCTCTTAAAGTAAGCAGTGACTGGAAATGAAGATAAATTGAGTTATTTTTTAAAAAATTCGTTCATCAAGGTGACAAGATTCTAAATGAATTTAAATAATTTCCACACTTAAAATTAAACCGAATATTACTTACTGAAAGATGCGAATGCCTTAATGCCAAGAATCCTTTTATGTTATTATCTCAAGATTTGTTCCTATGTAATTTTGCTTGCAAAGTCAAAGCTGAACCATTAGACAGATCATTAATAAAATCATAATTCTAAGTCAAATAATGGGAGAATATGTACCTACCAATCTGAGTCAGCCATCTAGCTATGCAGCCATATACTTCATCCAAGATTATTATCACCACCAGATTAATAATTACTGCAGTGGCTGTGACAGTCACTCTAACATTCGACCTGCCTCCTGGAGAGGAGCTGATGGCTAAAGCTGCTGCAGTAGAGATTCGGTATATAATAACCCCAAAAACAATAGCAAATGTCAGTCCAATCTGAAAAGGATATAACCAGTTATCAAAAGATTAGGTTCACAATATTACTATGGCCTGACGTAGTTCATATGGAAATGTTTGAATCACTTCTCCCAATTATAATATTATAAAAGCTGCATGCTCCCATAGGATTTTCAGGGAAACGGTTATAATCCAACTCCACAGGGATAAACTAAACATTTCCATATAGTAGTATAGTTATATACCAAAGTATAATATAAATTATATTATATTACTAAAGCAAAATACCAGCTATGAAGTTAAACACAATATAGGTAGAATAATACAGAAAATACCATAAAATAATGGTTATGAATTCTGTTGATAGTTCATTCATAATTATCTATTTAATAAAAACCCTGCAATTATATTCATAGACTTATAGAATTGGAAGAAAACTTGGAGGCCTCCAAGTTCAATTTTCTATCTAAGGCAGGAATCTTCCCCTTCAGACCATCCCAGCCAAGTGGTTGCCAATCTTTATTTGAGAAACTTTAATGACTGAGCACTCATGATTATGCTTCCATTTATTAATTCTTAGAATCACACCATCTTCCTGTGATAGTTCTGTTCTTTAGACTAAATAATATCTAGATATTCATATGGTTAGACTGCAGATCCTCACCATCTTTGCTGTTTGCTCTTCACTACACTTTTTCCAGTGCCTCAGCATCCTTCTTTCATTGTGATGATCAAAATATACCAATGGAGTATAAAGTAGAACTATCACTTCTTGTAATTTTCACATTATACTTTTGTTAATGCACCCAAGATTACATTAGCTTTCTTGGTAGTTGCAACATACTGCTAACAGATTGTTAGTCTGTGGTATACCAAGACACTTTAACTCTTTCTCCCAAGTCCTAGTGTTGAGCCTATCTTGTACATGTACATCTTTTCTTCCTTACCTAAATGCAGAATCCTATGTTTCTTGACATGGAGCTATATTTGTTAGAAAAGGCCCAATGTTTAAGTGTTGAGCCTGTCTTTTCAGTCTGCTCGAAATCCTCCCAGATTTGTCATCTGCAAATTGGCTGAGCATCTCTTCTTTCCCTTTACTGATCTTGTTTATAAATATGAACAGAGACTATGCACTGGGTACAGTTGTGCAAACAACTGCAAATCCATATAGGGATGGAACCATCCATCCTACATCATTCTGTTTTATGAGGAAAGAGGTTATGGCCAATTTTACCAAATGCCTCATTAAGTCTGGATACACCATATCCAGTCTTCTCTTGGTCTACTAATCTAGTGGTTTTGGGGACAACCTATGTTTAATAAACTCTTGCTGGTCTCTAGTAATCACTTTCTTGCAAACCCCTGTTTGATGATCTGACTTATGATTTTCCTAGGAATTGTTGTCAAGGTAATGTCAATGTTTATGTTGGTCCCCTTAATTAGTTTTAAATTATTGTGAAATTTCAGTAATGTGATAACTTTTTTGTGGATTCTAAACTCCTCTTTAGATATTAGGTTGGGCAAAATATGGTGTTCAAATAGCATAGTTATAGAGGCACAGATATCACAGAAAGAAAATACAAGTAGAACATTGTAAGCTTTATTATTATTCATTATAGAGTTAAAACTTTTAAAATGTATTATTTGAAAAACACAAGACAATTAATTAATTTTTGCACCATTTAATGGAACCCTCCCTAAACTGGCACCCTGCAAATGTGCTGGAAATTATGAAACTTGCACTTCCAACTCAGAAGATGGGAAAGTGAAGGGAACAGATAAAGGAAAAGTTTGTTCCCTCTTTTAAGAAAGGTTTCCCTATTTTTGAGAAGACGATTAACCCAGAAAAATAATCTTTCCAAGATAATGCTTACCATGAAAATAATGCTCACAAAATTTGTGAAGTATGCTGGGAAACGATCTTTCCATGTCAGTTTTTCTTTTTCAGTCTAGCACACAAAAGAAGACATAACACAAAACAATTCATTATAGCAATTAAATTAGTTGCCTTTTTGTTTCTTGCTTGTTATCCAAGTTTAAATAGGCAAGACCACAATTAAAGTGCAAAGACACATAAACAGGAGTAAACATTCTAAAAAGAGTAAACATCACAAAAGTGTCAATCAACTGACAGCCTTTCATCAAGCTACAGCTAGGTCAGGCAGTCTGAAAATTACTTCAAACAGAACGAATTTGTGGATGAGGCTATATGTAGTACTAACAATTTGGGCAATGGGATCCTTATTCATTCTTTTTCATTTTGCAGTCCCATCATCGATTGTGGAGTTTTCCCAGCTCTTTCATGTAAGGGAGAAATGCAAGGGTAAGTAGAGGAAAAAGGGATAGGGGAACATTTGCTAACAGATAGATTTTGGTTTTTTCAATGCGGGACAGATGCAATTTTAAGGTCAGGCAGCTTCTTCAAAACAGTTCTCTGGAAGGGCTGTCGAAACATATTTAGCCCAAACTAATTTTGGAAACTGGTCCGGTTTTCCTTCAGACATTGTTTAGGTTGTTTTTTTCAAAAATGTGATGTAATTTTCCATTTAGAATAAAGTATTATTAGAATATTTCCTGAAAGCTTAATTTATATCCGTCTTCACTTACAGGAATGATAGAATGACAGTGAAAGCAGTAAATTATTAGCAGCATCCCCTCTGCTTTTCCCATGTGAACACAGAGTAGCTGTTCTCTAGTAAAGTTTAGGGACATCGGAGTCTGGCAAGCATGAAAAGTGGCACATATTGTATTATGTATTTTTCAGAACATGTATGGGCCAAAGAGCTAGGATTGCAACCACATAAAATATGATGATGGGTATGTACATATGGAACTGTATTTGCAAAGTCACAACGAAGAAAAGATGCCAATGATATGAAATCTGAAGTAACACTAGAGTGGGTTTCATGCTTTCTAAACCAGATTTGTCTGTTCTCTTCTGTACTTTTAAGGGATCATAAAGGAGGGAATGCAGGCACCCTGCTGATTCTCTTCTTCATCTCATTATCCTATTGCAAACTTTAATGAAAGTGGGAAGAAGGAAAAGAATTGGAAGTCAAGTGGTTGTATATACAGTATGTGGGAATCATTTCTGAGTACAGTATTAGTATTCCATTTGTTCATAATGGTTTTTAATTTTTATTATGTTTCCATGCCACCCAAATCCCTTTTTATGAGATGGGCAGCTATCTAAATTTGCTAAATAAATATGTTCACTGTGATTGATTTAGTTTTATATAGTCTTTAGGATCACTTTATATGTAAAATTAAGGATTAGGAAAGGGTCATGGACAACTCCGTAAGGCTCCTATAAGAAAAATAAGCACTTAATGTTACATGCGCATCACATGCATGTTTTTTCTTTCTTTCTCTCATTCTCTCTTTCTCAAAAAAAAAAAAAAAAAAAAAGGAAGCCAGGAAACCCCATCAAGCATAAGGCATGTGCAGTGTTGTAAAAGCTGCACATCAACCAATATGAAAGATCAACCATGCAGTGTCATTCCAAACAAAGGCAAAAACCCATCTCAACAAGAGTGATAAAGACAGGAGAAGGGGAAAGCCATATATGTGAATATTACAAAATAAACAAAAGAAAATTGTGTTTTATAGATATTCAGATTCAGAAAGTTTCCACAAATGGTAATGAAATGTACCAATTTCATCCCAGCCATGACTCTCTTAACTCTTTGTCGCCATTTGTTAGCTGCCTCTTCTGGCAATTGCTGGCCCTTCTGATGGCATTTGAAGGAAACAGAAAAGGATAATCCAATATGGCTGTTAAAAAGCACTGACTTGTATCTAAATAAATAAATCCCTAAATAGAATGTGGATATAGTAGAATTTAAAAAGAAATAAAAGATGCCTATGTGCTGATATTAAATTTTCTGACATAATATAAACCACTGTAAAAGAGAAAATTCAAAGTAACCAGAGAACCAGAGAAAAATAACCATAATTAACTGGCAATTTAAAAACAATAGAAGTTACATATTGTGTAAGCATTTTATATTTTCATTATGATGTACAACAGCCTATAGAAAAAAGAGAGCCGGAGAAAATCTATCTGGTTGCTAAGAGTAAAAAAGGACTAGATGGCATAAAAACAATTGATGGTATTTAATTTTTTCAGCAATGATCTGGGTTAACAATGAACAATGGGATGACTATGTTTGTAGGTGAAACAAATTATTTAGTACAAGCGAATGAAAAGCAAAGTGTAAAAAAAATCCAGAAAATCAGTCCATTTCCTCTTACTGCCTACTATCCTTTTTGAGATACATTGAGTTTAGCATACTCTAATATGAATAACCAAATCAATAACAACACTGGTTTTTTAAAAAAAGGACTTTCTATATAAATTTCTAAGATTGAACTATTTCAATATTTTTGCACTGTTTTTGTTATCATCATGCTACCTGATATCAGTCCAGTCCCCCTCAGTCAATAAGATAGTTGCATTTTTTTTAAATTCCAAAATGGTCCATTTATTATTTATTTACAGCTATTTGTATTTACCAGTTTGTTGCCCATTTCTACGTTTGTAAATATCCTTTTGGGTTTCATCCTAACTGGTCTGGAGAAATCCACAAACTCAGTTGCTTTCCTATTACTTTCTACTTCCTGTTTATTTATTTGAAAGATCTTTCCTTTTATAACACAGCATAACTTTCTATATTTATACTAGCATAGCATTTTTTGTCTAAAAATATTGACTTTAAGTACCCTGGCCTATCTTTGCTCTATTACGTTCTTCCTAATATTTACTTAGTAGTAGATCTCCTTATTGCCTCCAATTCTTCACAGGGTAGCCAAATCAGTTCTGGGTATGATTTTTAACTAGGAAGTCAAATCTAAAATAAAACTGCTGACACTGCAGTGCTTTATAGAAATTTATAGAAATTGTGCTTAGCACTCTTTAAAACGGATGTTTTGGACTGAAAAAGATTCAGACAAATACAAACAAAATAATTAAAAGCTCAGAGAAACAGAGGAAAGTTTCAACATTACATACATCTTATATAGCAGTAAGGGAGACAATAACAGAAATATATAAAAGCATATGTTATACAGAAAATTGGATATAAAATGGCTATTTTGTCTCAACCTATTAGAACTCAAGATTGCTGAGAATGAAAGTAAATGATAGGAGATTGAAAAACATTTTATTTCATTTATCCTCAAAGAGCCAAATTATAAAATATTCTATCAAAAATGTAATTATGATGACTCTCAACCTGGATGATTTCAACAGAGCAACCCAAGACAAATCTATTCAGGATAATCATAGTTAATAGTCAGTCATGATGGTTATTACCTGTACTATAGGTATGAGAACTGATGGAGAAATTTGATCTAATTTGCAATTTCCAATCTATGAATGAACATGATTATTATACTGTAATCCTTTAGATTTTTCATTCTCTTAATGTTGTCATATAATTTTCCAATTCTTCTGTGCCTACACTTTATTCACAATTATGATTATGCATTTTCATTCAGAGTTTTTTTTAAGGGTTCACAAACAGACATAGGAATGGGACCCAACAAATAGTGTCTGAAAAACTAAGAGATAAATTCACACGACTCTAATCAGAGCCAATATGTTTCTGAATAAAAGGCTTCCTATAATTTAGCTTTTTGAAAACTGAAGATATTCAGATGCAGAGATCTCAACTTCAGTTTCCAGAATTCCTCAGCTAATCTGGTCATTTCTGACAAATCTTGGAGTTGAAGTCCATTCATATGGAGAAGGGCCACATTGAAGAAGATTGCTGCAATCACCTATTAAACTACTAAAAGAACAAATATTGGACTATATTGGTTTCGGTCTGATGAAACATTATTTCTTGTTTCAAGTTGTGATTAAGTTCAGTACCTTAGAAACATGGTTCAGAATAATAATTGCCAAGTGTTTTGTGCTACTGTGCCATAAAAAGGAATTCAGTTCAATAAGTAAAAGTTATGTGATCACCTCGTTCAAATACCCACTGTATTATTGGGTTTTTGCTGCAGAACCTTCATAAGGATCACAAGTGATGGGCTCTTTACTGTAGGTAATTCTAAATGTTTTTAGATTCTGATAGTAAAAATTTAAATTATGTCTCTAAAATTAGAATAACACAGAATACTTAGTCAGTCATTTATCCAGTCACTGTAATTGTGAAAATTAATATTTTAATTTTTTTTGTCTCTGGTATTTTCACAATTGCACTGACTTTGAATAATATCTGAGTACTTTGTAATATCCCCTAGCACTTTTGAAGCTAACTGCATTTCTTTTTTCTTGATATTTCATTTCCCTGTATTCAGTGACAGCAACAGTATTAGAATAGTAATTGCTTACAATGAATAATATAAATGTGAAGACTCTATGCTATGATTTTTAAAACAAATGTTCTTTAATTTTTATTACATACATTTTTAAAACAAAAATGATTTTTTTTCTTACCTCTTTATTTCTGTATTCTTTCTTGAGAGATTTTTCTAATACTTTTGCTTCATATTCAGCTCTTGGGTGATCCTGTAAATAAGTCATATATGCATGAGACCTATTGGATATCACTTCAAATTATCACAACAAATCTGAGTAAAGTTCTGCTATAACTTAATTTAAAAGGCTTCATCATTAGCTGTTTGAAAATATTGTAGCTTAACACTATGTGCTCGCTTTACCTTAATGGTGAAGATGCTGCTAGATTGTAGTTGTTCAATAGACATAGTAATTTGGGTAACTTTGTATAGCAGCAAAGGACTTCAGATTCACAATATGCTGGTTTGAATTGTTCATATATGTTTTAAATCTTAGCAGATGACAGCATATGGCTGATCTTGTCTAGCTTTGGAACCTAAGCAGGATCAGGCCTGATTAGTGTTTGGATAGGGTAACAAGGGAATTTTTGGACTGAGAGCTATATCATGAGATTGAAGAAAACATTCTAGAAAACAAAGGCAAACCCTTTAGTTACTGTTGCCAAGACAACTACATAGACATGTTCATGAAGTTATTAACTAACAAATGAAAGGCGGCTTCATTTTGTTATCTGTTTTAAACTAGAATGACCGTTTCTGGGCATTGCAAAGAGGCCATATTTGAACAGACAGCATGTCTTTTATGGGGCAAAGGACAAACCCAAAGTTGTTCTAAGTTTAAATGTGCAATTTAACGATTCTCCTTTCTATATGGATTTGATCTTAACAAAAATGGTAATTTCAGTTCAGTTAATTAAAAATAATAATTTGTAATTTCAGTTTAGTCAGACATACAGAGAAAATGTGTGGGAAAGAATCAGAAATGAAAAGAATGAAATAGGTGAAAGATTTAGAGATTATTTTAAAAAGTGCATTGGACTGAGACTGGATGGATATGAGAAAGCCCTATTTGAGGATATTATAAAAGACGAAAGAATAATTTGCATTGGAAATTCTGGAGACAGACAGATGCTGGAGAAAAATGAGAGGAGATCGAAATGCATCTTTCACTACCAGATAGAGAAAAAGTTAGAGAAATTATAAAAAAATAAAACAAAAACAAAAATGCCAAACCTTGACTGCCTCCTTCAGGAAACCATAAAAAACACAAAAAACATAAAAATTAAAATTACTTCACTGTTGCAAACTGTATTCTTGATACAATTATTTTTATTTGTGTGAATGTAGGCACTGCATAAGAATTAGCGGGTACATAGGGGTACATCCATGGGGCATAGGATGGGTAGGTTTTCCATTGTATTTATTTTATGGAAGTGTCAGCGTGAAAACACACAGTTTTCTAACATCCAGAAAAACTGAATAGTATTATGGCCCTGTTGGTATCAAGCAACTGAACACAAGGGGTGCATTGTCCTCTTACATAATTATTATTTGAATAACAATTTCAAATAACCCACATATGGCAGTATTCTGACATATTTTAGTGCATACTCAGGTGCTTTGATCACAGGACTGAATTAAGACAAATGTGTTAAGTGAAGAATAAAATACATTCTATTATCAGCAGTTGTTTCAGGTCACTGTTATCACTACAGGGAACACTGGATATAATCCTGAAAGGTATTTCCTACTACAAGGATACAGTTAATCCTTCCGACAAGATACCAGAAATAAAAGAACAGTTGTCTTACAGTGTCTATGATACCATCCTAGCATTGAGACTTCAGCTTTAACATGTCATTTGTGTTAATACTTTGGGTCAAAGATCAAATGAAATCATAGACGTAGACCAATTAATTGCTATTGAAGATTTAATGAAATAAGTTTTAAAACTTAATATAGCAATGGGATAAATGTATTATTTAATATATTTCTGCTCAAGAAAAATAATGTTTTAATTAATTGAGCAACACTCTTCATAGATAATTATATATATTTGTAAAATGACTTTAAACAGGCACATGATAATCCTCACTGAAAAAGAGGGAGGTCCCTTCCACTGACACATACATGTGCATCATTAAAAAGTGAATAGCTTAATTTTCTCCAGTATGCGTTTATGAAAATATTAGAAATTAACTGATTAATTCATTAAAAGTAAATAATATTAATTCAATATAATATGATTTATACTTATAGCCAATTTGGTGCAGTAGTTAAGATGCTGGGCTAAAAACTGGAAGACTGTGAATTCAAGTCCTGCCTTAGGCATGAAATGACCTTGAGCCAGTCACTCTCTCTCAGCCCAATCCACCTCACAGAGTTGTTTTTGTGGGGGAAATAGGAGAAGGAAAGAGTGTAATGTATGTTTGCCACCCTGAGCTACTAATAAATTAATAAAGGTGAGCTACAAATCAAATACATAAATACTGTTAGAAGAGAGGCTGAATGCGCTGGTCATTTTTGCCACAGGTTTTTATAACCTAATCAATTTTAGAGCTTCTGATTGAAGAAGCAGTTTCTGTTGATAGCTTGAGAGGTGGGTAATTTCCTTTTTCCTTGTGGTTATGTAGTCTTAAAATTAGAAAACATAAACTTGATGTTGGTAGGGGATTTGTGGAAGCAGAACAATGTTGCAAGAGAAAGAATGGCTATTCATTGGATGCTAACTTGTCTTCTTTTCCTAGAACAGTACTACACTTAGTGTTCTATTTAATAAATATATTGTACAATCCTAAGATTGAATATGAGCAAAATCCATCTTATCTATCTAGGGCTTTCTACTTATAGTTAGTAAGACATTTATTTGGTTGAATACTGAATTTGGTAACACAGAACTAGACATCTGATAGGATATTTTAAACTTGTCAGGTCAGTACATTACTTTGAAAATAAAAATTTACAATAAAAACTAAATGGCTGATTAACCTCCTTTTAATTTAAATGGTATTGTAAACACAACCATCCTCAAACTATTTCCTGGGAATCTTAAATTTCAAATAGAATTGGGAAATAATTTTTTTTATAATGTAAAGACCAACATTTCCCTTTTTAAAATATAAATAGTTGCACTCTTCACTCAAGAGACAGAAGCAATATTTAATTTTGAACTCATACAGAAAATACATTTGCTAATTGTAAACTTCTGTGATCATGGCAACTGTATCTTTAAAACAGAACAAATTATGGGTATGTTCACATTTTATAGTTTCTACATCAAGGGAATAATTCTCGAGCTATATATATTTTAATGCCCACATTACTAGGTGTAACCTTCATTCTCCAGCCAAGGCTTCAGGCTTCCATGGTAACAAGACTGAAACTAACACACCCTTCCCAAATTTAGAAATGGTTATGTGCAGGATTTTCCATTCCGATGGGTCACTAGCTGAAAATTAAAGATCATTTAGCTAAAGTAACAACCAATGAAACAGCATATAAAAGAATTAACATACTTCTTCTTCTTCAAAACCAGTAAGATCCCATTTGTAATTCAGACGCATCTGTTTTCTCTTCCAGTGTTCCATAAAGGTAGCAGCTGCATAGTTGAAAGGAAAGAAAAAAGAAGGAAATAATTTCAATCCATCATTTAGTTGTTGCTACTGATCTTAATCTACACTATTTTCCATTCTGTGAAAATATAAACCCCAAAGTGAAATTGCTTATAACTCTGCCAATTTTAAGACAATGAGAAATATTAATAATTGATTTGAGTCAGTTATTAGAAATTTTAAAAATGATCCAAGCATCAGATTTTTGCACATCTACCAATGGAAAAAAAACACCACTGCAGGCAATTCTATAAGAGATGGTTATAGCTTATTTGGCTTTAATATAAGAGTAGAAATAAATAATAGAAATCAATAATTAGAGTGCTCTCTGTTTTGTTTAAAGATTAAAATGCAATTTTGGAACAGAAGAAGTCCATTTGGAGTGAGATCCTGACACTGAGGAAATTGATTTTTTTTATTCATTCCATTTATAATTTGCCCTTCAAAAATCCTTAAGACAGCTTACAAAAAATTGAAACCACAAACAAAACAAAATAAGAAAAAAATCTATATCCCAATAAAAGACCACAAAGCAAACATAATACATAAACAAACAAAAAATGGACACAGAAATAAAAACAAAAGAAAAATAAAATTGGCTTGTTTCACCTGAAATATCAATACAGTTGTGTTATCAGAGTTTCTCTGGAGAGGACATTCCAAAAAGGGCCTTATATAGGATACTTTTAGTACTGCATTGCTTTTTCAATTGGGACTACTCTCAGAAGCTATTATTCTGAAGAATAAAACTTTGGAAAGGAGAATTATGTCCAGCCAACAAATTTCCATTATATATGAATCAGTCACTACCAAATGCTTTTGACTTAAAGAAACATGAATGATCATTCCATAGATGTCCGGCTTTGATTTGTCTATAATTTCCTGATGTGTTTACTGGCTTACAAATTTTCCATATCTATAACAAGGAATTGCAGTGGGAGAATACCTTTCCAAAATCATCAAGCAACAAATTAGCTAATGATAAAAAAAATACAAAGTGAATATTAGAATTTGGACTAAAGGGCTCAAGTAAACCTCCTGCTTACTATGACATGAGAAGAGCCTGTGTAGTGTTTCAGGAGAATACTGCACCTTGATATAAACTTTTATTTATAGCAGTTTTGAAGTTTATTCAGTTTCCTTACATAAATCAGGTGGTATCATGCTAGAGAACCTTACCATGGTTTATATTCTTGGAACATGCTCCTCCCTCCAGCTTCCTTAAAAAAGCTCTTAGAATTTATTTCCTTGTGTAAAAATCCCCTTTGGAACTGAGCAATTGAGACAAGAATATGGTGAATCAGAAGCTACAATATTATTTTGGGGCCTTAGGGTATTTATACCTGAAACTCTTCTCCAATGCTTGCTAGGAGATCTGCTTAAGCAAACTTACTTCAAATCCTTGCACTTTTAGTTCCATTAGGGCTATTAGTTACGGGGCAAAATGACAAATTACAGTACACACAGCTTGTTTAAAAACACTCTACCCAACATTATTGAATGCTGTTGGGACATGGATGTGAATAATGAGAACAAACCCACACTATACAGTAAATAATTGTGAAAGAAATAAGCATATGGGAAAAAGCTAACCAATCCCATTCTGAAGTAACTATGAATCTATGATCAACACACTGCACTGTGGTCTTCAACAAACCACTAAAGACTTGGAAAATGAGATGAATCAGACAAGGTCTCCATATATCTTAACTGCGGCAACTCCATGTAGCTTAATGGGAGTTTTCAATTTTTTTTTTTTTAGTATGAATAATTTCTATTTTGGTCTTATATTTGTGTATCTTGTATGCAAATTTAAATATTCCTTCATAATATCAATATGATGTACAGTATATGCTTCTTTGAAGTAACTTTACAGCTTGCAAGTTACTTTTAGTTCTATGCCTACCTATTGTATGTGTAAATAACAAACTACCTGCCCCACTTCCTGCTCCTATTCTATCAAAATTCCTATCAATGCTATCCATTTATAATACTTTATAATATAAGGAAAAAGGCATCATTATTCCCCATGCTTATAGGAATGCCTCAGGCAGCAAGAAAATGTTGCTAAAATTTGAAACAACTGGAGGCCAAAAGCTGTGCAGTATCTTGTAACCTCTCTTAAACCATTATTCAACTTACCTTCAGACCACAGTCTTAAACTTCTGACACATAACTCATTGGTATAATATTTGCTTTCCAAGCAATCGGACAGAGTCCTGTTTGGATATGACAGGTAGAACAGCCTGAGGTGTATAAGACAGCATTCTATGCCTGCTTACCATTGCAGTAGCAACATCAGGATAGAAGGGCTGCTTGACAATATGCTTCCAGCCCTCCATCCTTAGCAATTCTATTTTCCTGCCTGTCTTTTCCATTCTGTTTACTCCATGCTCCCAGTTGCCTGGTTATCTCCCATTCTGGTAGCTGCACCACATCTGGATGGCCTGGCCAGTTCAGACCAGACTGTAATCCCCCAATGGTCAGCAATTTTTTTGCCTTAGCTCTGCCAATCAAAATTGGGGAAATATATGCATTCATAATGGAGTCTAGCTATAGTCTTATAGTTCAGAATTGGATCTGAAAATATACTGATATAGCACATGAAACACAGCTGAAATGTGTGTTGTTCTAGAAACGCACATAACTATCTGTGCCGCTGTATTTTGCACCAGATTGAAATTTCCAGTTACTCTTCAAGGGCTGCCCCATGTGGTGCACAATTCAGTAATCCAACTGGGAGACAACTAAGGCATAAGTTACTATAATAAGCCAAAAATCACTTGGTTGAGTTGGGTGGTTATAGAAATGGAATAAATAAATAAAAATAAAATATGTAATATGATTTATTTGTTATAAAGGAACAAAAATGGTCTAGTAAACAATAGATTGAAAAGAAGGGAATGAAGAAGGAAGACAGGGCAAGAAGTATCACTTCCTGTTACCCTTTGAGGAAGACAGCTCAGTAAAGGGAAAAGACTAGATAGGTTTTGTATTTTGCCATTCCTCTACTTATGTTAACAACTTTCCAAACATGTGCAGTGCAAGATATGTGGTACTATCTTTTAAATCTAGTTTTGATCCTAATCATCTTGTTCAACTTGTACTTCAATTTTATGTCAAAATAACTTTATGATTTAAGTGTCTTTAAGAAGATCTGGAAGACACAAGTTGCGGAGAATATATTATGACAGGATTTATTTGACAATGGGAATATTAATTTGCAACAGTAATATGTGAGATTAAAACAAAAATACTCGTAGTCCTCCTTTAGCAACCATTTGCAATTATGACAGTGATGAAAGACTAACTTTGTGACCAAACCTCACATTTATGCCTTCTTTGGATTGTAAAGCAAAGGAAAGATGAAGCTTATAAAACTGGTGGTTTCTCAGTGGTTAGAACACAATATTGCAGGCTACCAGCAGTTCAATTTTCACCAACTCGAAGTTGACTCAGGCTTCCATCTTCTGAGGTTGGTAAAATGAGTACCCAGATCATTGGGAGCAATATGCTGACTCTGCAGATTGCTTAGAGAGGGCTGTAAAGCTCTATAAAACAGTATACAAGTCTAAATGCTATTTGCTATAAGCACAACTGCTGTTTTACTTAGAATAATCACTTCACTTAATAATTGAGTTGCTGGACCAAATTGTGATTGCTATATCAAGACTATCTGTACTCAAGGGAATAAATATCTGTATATTATGAGAATTAGGACTGTGCATTTACAATATAAACTGTTTTGCTCTTAGGCTTGATGGCTTATTAAGAAACTGAATTTGTATTTTGCTTTTGATAGGCTTCACATTATGTATGAAGCCAAACCATCATGAAAAACACTAAATACAGAGCACAGAGATGCCTTTATGTGTACCAGTTGTTCAAAATAAGTTTAGAACTGTTAGCTCTCTGATTACACAAAGTTGTGCCTGCATTTTCCTTGGACAATGCCCAGATGCCTTGGCTCACAATTTGTTCCGGAAAAACGAGCCAAACTAAAAGTTTGTGACTCTGTTAGGAATGCTTTGTAAATGTATTTAAAGAAAGGAAAAAAAAAAGAAAAGGGAAGAGTATGAGCTGTTAAAAAAAACAGATCTCTTCAGGAGCAGATTCTAGGTACAAAGCAAACTGCCTTGAAATGAGTTAGTTCTTTCTCCCAGCTCGCTGATATTTTTAACAGAGAAAAATAATAGCCAATTCATTTCATCCAAAATTGAACATGGAGATTTCAGCAGTAAAATTGATGCTCTATTTTCCTTTTCTATAATTTGGTCCATAGCTACCATCACCGTTTTCCTTCTCCCATTCTGCGTTCTCTTTCTGCATGTGTCCATGCATACAGAAACAGACAAACTTCTCCTCAGTTTTGGGGACCAAGTCCTGCACATTATTCTGTTGCCAGACAGACTGATATGTGGTTAGGAGATTCTAATCTCTGCTTTTGACCATTTTATTTCTGTGAAGTCATTTCCTGACTTCTATGTTGTGCTGATAAATTTGTAAACTTTCTTACACGATCAAAAGGCAACAGTCTTTAAAATGATGTTCAGCAGGATCCCATCTTCTGTAATGTACATTGCTAAATAACACCCACGCAGACACACATAATATATAAAAGGTGCTGTTGGTCACAGCACCCAAGGGGGAAAAATTCCCAAACCAGCAAACAAATCTGTATCAAGTTAAAATCATGTCACTTCATATGTTTTTGATGAAGCATAACACGAGAGTTTTTAAGCTGCAGAATGTAGGGGTTTTACAGTACAAGCCTGAGACATTCATTATTTTGCTGGAGCAAAATGTTTTCAAAGAAATCAAACTGGGTTGTATGTACTAAATTAGAAATGGACTGTGTATTCATATCCATATCTTTTAATGCTGTATTTATAAATTCTGTGCTGTAAGGAAACAAGCATGGATTATAGAACAAATCAGTCAGAATTCTCACCAATCATCAGATTGAAATTATATTTTGAGTACATTATGTATGTGAAGACCTAACTCTCTTGAGAAGTCTGTCATGCTGGAAAACGTAGAAGAAAAGAGAAAATAGGGTGATGGTAGCAAGGAAAAAGAATGTAATTACACCAACTATAGGTACTTTGCTGGAGTACCTGAAGAACTAGGCTAGGGACAGATCAAGCTGAATATATATATATATATTAATGCAGTTTCTAAGAGTCAAAATTGATTTAATGGCACATAATAATAATAATCAATCAGTTTGTGCTGAGCTACACCTCTGTATTATTCTTTCTTTGGAATTTCATTTGTTTTAGACACTTAAGTGTACATCTGCATACAGCAAGAAAAGTTTTTAAAAGACTTTTTAGCATATATTATCTGCAAGTAAATCCAAACGCTAGGCTGGTGTTAAAATTGTAACTTTACAACCATTTACTGAGAGTAAGCCTCATTCAACTAAATAGGTTAAACCATGCCTGACTGAATATCTGTATGATTGAATGGTTGAAGTCCATTAGCTCAGAACCATAGGACTGAAAACAGGTAGAATATGAATAATAAGTTGTATAGTTTTACAACTGTAACAGCAGGTCTCAGGCATATCTTGTCATTATTACTTGATATAATATCTGAATTATTCAGCAACCAGATTTGGAATGTCTACTTGATCTATGATGGATGACCAGCTCTAACAGAGAATAATGTAGAGCTTTAATTTTATTCTTAATAATTGGGTTGATGAGGGAATTTCAATGTGTGTAGCCTGCATTAACAAATTGCATTTTCTGAGCCTTCTCCCCCACTTCACTTTATGGATTTATTAAAGGTCAGAGCCTCTTGTTTTATATTGGGCCATATGTTTTTCCAGAACCTATTCAACTACTTTGGTCTTCTGATAGCTATACCAAAAGGGACTAACAATGGGGAATCTATGGCCAACAGAACTTTCAAGTTGATTTCCTAGATTTTTAGAACATTGGCTAGTCTGACCTGGAAGACATAGAAGCCACAAGTTTCTAGGCTTTGAACTAGACTATGCCAAAAAGGGAGACCACAAATGAAAGAAATGGGTAACTTTGTTTCCTTCAGTTATCTTGGATTTCATTCACAGATAACGTATTTAAAGGCAGGGGGCTATAATGATTGCAGTTTTAAGGTATGTTTCAGATTGTCATCACCCCCCTGAGCTACAGGATAATGTATTTTGGAAAATATTTTGATATACTATATATATATATGAAAATGGAACTTACCAATACATTTCAGGCAATAACTAGAAACTTTTTGGCACCAGGGATATTCTTTTAATTCTTTTAACGTGCTAGCCAGCAACTCTCTGAATTCCCAGCTAGCATATTGGCTAAACTAGAGTAATGAGGATATTATAGTCGAATACACAGTCAACTAGATGTTGTTGTTGCTGTTGTTATTCTTTCAATTTTCATTTTTCTCCTCCTTCTCCTTCTCCACCATCATCACCACCACCATCCATCTCCACCACCTCTAGCATCAACTTGTTCTTAACTCATAAAAACTGCATAGATTTTTCTCCTTAATGATTTATCCCTAACCTGTTGTTTCAGATCTCTCAACAGTATGCTTACCGTCTCTATAACTTAAGTACAGCCACTTCGTGCTCTTCTCTTTATAGCAATCTTTCCAATAACTTTTTCAGAGAGCTGGGTTTTTACATAATGTATCCAAAAGAAAATGGGTAATTGTAGGCCAAAAACTATGGAAAGTACCAGGCTGAGACACGCTGTGCTAAAACTAATTTCAGTTTTAAAAGTTCACAAAATGTTGTTCACATTTGTTCCCAAATTTAGAATTAAGTCCATTTTCATGTTAAGATTTATAATGTCTTTTAGCACCATCATTATTACTATGCGAATATATCTGTAATCAGTAGGGTCTTTATAGCTACAGCAATGGTTTTATGACATAATAAACCACTATATATCATCAGAGTAAATTGGCATGAGTCAGACTGTATCAGTACTGTCTATATCAGGGGTGTCAAACTTGCATCGTCATGTTGTCGTCACGTGACATATAGCAACATTTTCCCCCTTCGCTAAATGGGGTGTGAGCGTGGACAGCACATGACACATCCAGCCTGCGGGCTGTGAGTTTGACAGCCCTGGTCTATATGATGAATACTGGTGGCTTTCTAAGGTTTCAGCAGCTTTTTCTGAACTGTTTTTGGACACAATGGAACTTATAACTATGTTGCAGAAATATCCTTTTGCAAGCTATACCTGTGACTAATAGCATGTAAATACGCAAAAGAAGAAATCATGAATGGTATAGGCATATGCAACAATGCTTTTCTTAGGAAAGACATGTGCTTCAAGTAAATATGTGAATATCACCTCTGTAGAAACTGTAGTGCACTTAACAGGAAAGTATTTCTTGCTTCATTTTTAGAAATTCAGCTTTAATATGCCATATTTGGGAATGGTGCTTTGTATAATGATTTCATGCATTAGATTCTGATCCCGACAATCAGCTCAGTGCAAATTCGAAGACATGGATTCCTATCATGAGCTATGCAGGAGCCGATATGAGTCACTCTGCTGAAATTCTTTGCAGTGGATTCCCTCTTCTAAAATTATAGTTTACTTTCCTGGCCTAACTTTATACCAGAATTCCTGAGGCAAGGAAAATTGTAGAGATCTGCATTAATGTTGGTTTTGTGCATAGGGTAAAACAGAAGCTTGTCCAATTTCCCTCCGATGAGTTATATACAACTTTTACAAAATTTCCTGCCCAAAGTAGGCCTGAATGACACATCTGATTTTGAGATGCCTACATCTGTAGGCAATTATCTCACTGTCTTTTTCTGAAGGATGAATATTTATGAAAAACAGTAATCAGAATCTAAAGAATCTAAAGAGAAATCTTTCTCTGCCTCTCCCCTCCCCCTCCCTCTGTTCTAGTTTATCTTGGAAACAAATTAGGGGTGATACTGAATAGGCGTCCCTCCTCAGAAAAGAAAGGGCAATAATTTCCAGTAATCTCCTCTGCAGACTTTATATGATTTCCTGTGACTTATACTTTCCAGCAATAGAAAAACATGAGTTATGTCCATCCATAGTTTTAACATGATCTTAGTATTTGTTAAAGTATACTTTGTCACACAATAAGAAGAACAGGAGAATTTGTGAAGGAAGATTTTCCTCCTATGCTGGTTTTTGGTGTGGAGGATCACAAGAAATATTACAGTTATATACAATGAATAGTTGGCCAGGTTCAGTGTATGGCTGTTGGCAGTGGTGGGATTCAAAAATTTTTACTACCGGTTCTGTGGGTGTGGCTTGGTGGGTGTGGCTGGCGGGTCATGAGATTGGGTAGGCAGTTTCTATAAGCAGGGCAATGAATATTAGGCTAGAAACAACCCAGAATGTTTTTTTCCTGCCTTCTTTACAGGATGAACCCTGTAAAGTGGGAAAAAAAAGGAGATTTCTTCTAACAACCAGTTCTCTGAACTGCTTAGAAAACTTACTAGCAGTTCTAGCGAACCTGCTAGAAACTGCTGAATTTTACCCTCTGGCTGCTGGTGAGCAAAATCAGAAAAAAACGTTTTACAGTGTTTATGCTGATCATTTGCCTGATTCTATCATTCATGTCTCCTCTTCTGACCCTTAAGAATCACATTTGCTTTCTTTAGTCAGTCTGTACTGCCCCTCGGTAAAAAAAAATTGAGAAAGGTTTGGGGAGAAAAAATTAAGTTTTAAAAAAAGTTTTAGCCCAAAACTGAGTTGAAAGAAATGGATCCATAAGACTATCTGGAAATAATCTGTTCCTTCTGGTTTAAGCATCTTTCCCCAGATGAGAAGCTACATTTAAGTACAATTGATATTAGATGAAATATTAAACTTAGAATCCAGAGACAAATTTTTGGAATAATTTCACAAACCTACTTTCTTCAAAAAAAAACTGGAACTGCAAGAATTAACTACTTTCTGTAAATTTATATGATGATACCAGGCTAAAACATAACCATAAAGTTATGTCCCTTTGGGTCCCTTGAGTCCCTTTGGAAGAGGGGAC
>JAEANM010001428.1:0-27961 GCA_017656035.1 Myanophis thanlyinensis
TCATAGTCCTCACTTACAGTTTATATAAATTCTCACATTATCATTCTAGTATATATTCATACATTATCAATCAGTTATTTTGACTAAACTATATTCAATCATTTTATACATCTGCTAAATTTTATATGGATATTATATTATACATTCAACCAATGGATATATTTACATTATATTCTGTATCATTCTTATACTGTAAAACTTAACATGTTTCAATTACTGTATCTTTCCATCTAACATTGATAAAATAAATCCCAAATCTTATAAAATTATCTATCTTCTTGTTCTCTAATTTCAAATTTACTCACAATCCATAATTTTTTTAATAACTTCCTCCTGCTTAAGTATTTTTCCACTTTTCCAATTCTTAGCAAATACAATTCTAGCCGCTGTTAAAATATTTATGATCAAATACTTCAATTCTTTATTATAAAACAGTTTTTGAAGATTTGAAGTTTATAATTAAATGTTACATACAACTAAATATATATGAAAAATCCTGAAAGTAATTTGGAATAAATTACTGCACCAGAACTTTAAAGAATGTTACATTATTATAAAAAATAAAATAAATTAAAATACATATATTGAAGGCATAGAATTTTGTTGAAATAGCATATAGCCATAGCATCAGATCATAACTAAAGTATACAGAATGCATAAATTAATATATATAATAAAGCAGAGTACACTATGTCTTATTTATCTACCTTGAGTTAATATTGATTAGTAACAATAGTGGCTTCTTTGAAGCCAAAAAAGAAAAAAATTAAGCGCAGCATTTGAATAACACACCTTCATACCATCTGTATTTTCATCCTCACAGTTCTATATCTGAAACTAATTCCAACCTTCAAATACAGTAAATATCATGTTGCCTCTGTAGATACACCAAAATCCAGTTCTTTTAGTATTCTTCTCTCATTATATTTAATTTGATATTAAATGTGCTTAATTATATCTCATATGTGCTAATTGTGGAAAGGAACTGATTATAAAATTTAAGAAAAGATTAATAATCAAACACAACTTGAATTCTTGATTTTGACACCGGTTCACCTTCTATGAACAGCTAGACTGATGGAGGAAAAGAAAAGAAATATATTAGAATTTTATTTCAGCAAGTTCATCTCCTGCAACTAAAATTGAAGGCAAGGAAATAGGGTACCTTTATTCTTTCCGAGGATCTATCTTTTATAGCTGTTTTGTTTTCCATAGTAGGTTGGATTCAAATGAGAGAGTAGAAGTGCACTTTCTTTTTTTTGGGATCAGATAAGCTAGCACAATTTTAACAAGCTCCATTCCTGCCATAGCTACATCAACTACATTTGTACATTGTCGACTTGACCAGGCTCCTGACACTAAACACATTCATTTGTAGAAACTCAAGACTTTCAGGTAAGGTACATGGATTTCAAACACCAAAGAATGAAGCAGAGAAACCTATAACAGCAGATCATTTATTTTGTCTTTTCATCTACTTTCTAGGCTTCTCAGGATATTAATATGTTTTGGAGAAAAGGTAGTATTAACATTGATTAGGAAGAAAAAAATTCTTAAAGCAATCTTATTAATAAATTAGCAAAACTTTTAAAGGTTGGAAAAGATAAGAAAAAATATTTTACAATAACCCACCAAAATTCTAAAGATTACCTAAATAGGAGGTAGGAAACTTATGGTTTCTCCAGTATTGGTGAATTGCAATTACCAGTATCCTCCCTGTTTAGCTATGCTGGCTGTGGCTGCTGTGAGTTTCACAGGTTTCTTTCATTTGATCCAAATTCATATAGATTTACTTGAAAATCACATGCATATATTTTCGGGTCTGATGATGTTGCCATTGGTGACCAAAGATGAGAAAAACTGTAGTATCATCCATGATAACAAATACATAAGCACATAGGACAATAACAGAAGAGTAAAAGTCAAGCATGCTGTGGAAAATGAGCAAGCAAGCTATAATCTTCATCTTGACCCCCTGTTATAGATGCAACAAAATCTGTTCTCGGACAAATTCTATATTTTCCAGTGATAAAATCTCTGTCCTAAATTTTACCATTGTTAAATATGACATGACCAGAAATCATAAATTCTTATTTTAGGCTCTGAAGTTTTGATGGCTCAGATCAATGTGATCAATTAGGTTCTCAAAAATGTCTCTATCTTTCCTTTCATCCAATATATTTACAGTATGCTTTACACTTTCAGCAGTGTTTATTTTTTTAGACTTTAAATCTGATCACATAAGTCACTCTGAGAATACTTAGATGATCAATATGTTCATGTTTAATAAATGAATGCATTGAGACTTTTTATATTTTTAGCAGTAGTTACAAAGCTATGCAAGACCCTTGAGAAGACCCAGAGATTATGAAAGGCTATTATTTCCTTTGCTGACTGCAAAAAAGTAGAGTGCATACAGCAGTTATTCAATGGATAAGAAATTCTTTAATGATTAAATATTATACCCATCTAGCCAATGTGTACCTCCGAATCACACAGAAGAATCGTATCCTCTATGAATTGAGAACTGAACTGAGCTCTCAAAGAAAATATAGAGAATAAATGAAATAATAAATATTTGCATTTGAAAATGAATTGGAAATGAGCAAACCTAGTAGAAGAATTTGCTAAGGATACTGAATGGCATTTGAATGAATTATTTGTTAAATTTATTTTTTGCTTGAGAATGAAATATATCAAAATGGATTCCAGCATGACACAAGTAGGACTGAGTCAAAGTGTTGCACATTTCAGTGGCTTAGGCATACTTCTGTCACTAGAACCATTTCCTCATTGTCCCCTAATACTGCACTTTCTGGATGTAGTTAAAGCAGAAAATATCCTGGAGTTGAGACTTCTGGGGGAATTTATCCATCTCCTTTGCAATTTAAACAAATTCAAGTGCCAAGATTCCAACCAGCAGAAGCTCTTGAAGGTCAAATCCCACTCTCATCTTTTGCAAGTTCAATACAAAAGCTCAGGCTCTAATTGTGAACCAATCAAAAACAGCAATACTATTTGCAGTTTAAAAAATAGCAATGGTACATGTATACAGATGGCCAACATTACAAAAATAAAAGAACAACCCTAAACAAGAATAACAAGTTAAAGTCCCACTGCTGAGAGCTTGTCAGACAATCTTCTATAGTCTCCTATTTGTTAATAGATCTGTGCCCTTGACACAGTATATTATAGCAGCATCTTACACGTTTTGCCAAACCAATCTCCCACTCTTTGCAAATTGCCCCAAAGCAACAACTGCTGAGGCAAGCATTTGGGCCCGCACATCCAGTCTGTGTAACAGTTTCTTTCCATAAGCCATCAGACTCCTCAACACAAAGAAACTGGAACCATAAATATTTGTGTATTTAGTTTTTTTTCTAAGTTTTTAGTTTTAGAGCTTTGTATAGTTCTGTGTCCTGCTTTTTCTTTTCTTTTTTCTTTATCTATGTTGTCTGATGTAGCACCTTGGTCCTGGAGAAACGTTGCTTCATTTCACTTGTAGTGCAGTGTACTGTAAATTGTTGAAATGACAATAAAGCCTACTTGACTTGACTTGATCTCTCTCTCTCTTCTACCTGCTCCTAAATTGGATTGATTCTATCTGATATAGTCTTTCTCCCTTCTATTCACTTTTCTTGGCTCTTGAAGTTTTATTTTTCCCAGTAGCTTTATTTGGATTCCCTGTTATTGAAACTTGCCAACTGTTCCCTTTGAACACCCAAACTGCCCTCTCTGTCAAGTGCTGAAAATGGAATTATAGCTGGCCAAAAGAAGGAAGAAAAGCCTTGTGCTTTCTCTTTCGACATTTGCTTACTCATGGAAAATCTTGCTCTCCTGTGTGACAGAGTGAAAAGGTTAGCCAGCTTTGCCTCTTATTCCATTATCTGTTGCAGTCCCTATTGCTAAACCATCCCTTCTCTTCTATCTTGCCTTGCTGTAGGCTAAATTTCTGTTCCTTTTGTCTCTTTTTCATCCAGCTCCTTAGCATCTTTGGTATCTTTCCTAACTTCAGTTTCTAAGTTTCATTTCTTCCATTTTAGCCCTGAAATAACAATTCTCAGAGTGGCCCAAAGCTGTTATTTACTTGTTCCAGAAGTTTCTGTTTTACCCACTTCCACTTCTGCCTTTTGGTTCTAGAACTTTTGTAAGTCAATTTGAATTCGCTTATCTCTCCTAATATATCTTACCAATTTTTTGAAAGAAAGCACAAGGAGATGTAAATTTTATATCCCCAACATTAAACTTCAGAAAGTATAACTATTGTTAAGTTCTGTATGTGAATGAAGACTTGAGTAGTCATCTCCTGATCCAAGTGCAATTCCTAACCACTACATTTATTTATTTATTTATTTATTTATTTGATTTATATACCGCCCCCTCTCCCGAAGGACATCATACATTGCAAGCAGGGCTCACCCCATAATGACTCCATCCTTCACATTTTCTGAAATGGACTGTAGAGAATCAAGAGTATATCCTTAAGGGAGAGAGAGAAAGAGATCCATTAGTAAGGCAACAAAAGCAACGCATGGCTTGAGTCCAAAATAAAATGCATGTGTAAATATCTAAGACAACATTTCAGCAAAATCAACATCTCAGACAATCTTTACACATAATCAAATTCACAAAATTCATTAATAGTCCATCTTTGTTAAAAGTAATTTTAGATTTATGTGAGGTTTATTTCTTCTTCTGGTCTATTAGAGAATTTCTAGTATCAGTGAAGAAAGGGAAGCTAAACAATTTTTGTTTTTGAAGTCTGAGGACAATGAAACTCCATAATTTAAGCCTTCATATGCTAAACCAAGCTGCCTAAACGGTCTTTAGTCATTGAACAAATACTTAGAATAGAACTCTATGATTCCAAACAAGCAAGAGCAAATAAATCCAGGTTAATTATTTCAGAGTTTTTAAACAGTTCATTTGGAGACACCTTGAAGAGGTTAATAATCTGATTGATTCCATAAACCTCTGGACAGATAATATTGCTAATCACATATCTGACTGATCAATTAGATTTATATTCCACCTTTTTCTCAAAAGTTCAAAACGTCAGACACTGTTTCCTATTCCCCCCCCCAAAAAAAAACAAAAAACAAATTTACCACATCAATTAATACCTGAAGGGAAGGTCTGAAAGAGATGTTATTTACAATGATAGATATGAAAATTATTTAATGATTATGTTGTAGACTCATATACTGACTCTTTGCTCCTTTATCCTACTGATCCCCAGAAGCATTAGGAGTAAAGATTAGGACTGTGTATGGTGATGATTAATGCAGTTTTTACCTAAATGTTTTAAAGTAACTCCATTTTTCCCCAAGATTGCATAAGTATAATATCTGCTGCACGATTCCTAGAAAAGACTTATTTAGTTTAAGAGGGTGTTGATTGGTATTAACAATTTTTCCCACAGTATCCAAATGCAATGCAAATTTTAAAAAGTAAGTTCATGCAAATATGTACACAAATCTTATTTATTTTATTTTATTTTACAAAATTTATATACCGCCCCACTCCCGAAGGACTAAGCTGTATTAATTTTGATGAAAACCTTTAAAACAATATCTTAAACTTATATATACTGGTAAAAAGAATGAAACAAAATGAGTTTCATAGATTCATTTATCTTTACCTTGAATTATTGCTGATAAAAAAAAATAAGCAAAATATTTCACCTATCTATTTTAGAGCACCTACTTGTAAATGACAAATGATACATAGACTGCAATGCATCAGAGATAAATTACAGGCTTAAAGATATGGTTTAATAGTTAGCTTCAGGATATGGGTATAAATCCAGTGCTTTTAGAAATTCCAGTATGTATCTTCTTTCAAAAAAATGCCTGAACCACTGTTATTGAGAAATTGGTATATTGAGATGAGAGTTACTTCAATGTGTTCATTTAAGACAAAAATATATTCTCTAATTGTTATTTGGTATGGCAAAGTAGGTGCAAATTATTTACTACTCAATGCTACTTTTGTGTTCCCATTTATTACTTTCATTGCTTTTTAAGAAGTTTATGATATATATTAATAAGGAAGGCACTAACCTGTTTTTATTATACAAAGCAAAGCAAAATATCATATGTAGTATTCCTACAAACAATTCAGAAATTTCAAATTGATAGCCTTAATATGCCACCTCCTTCCTCCATACTGCTTCTTCATCATAAATATATTGTATAATTATAACACACCCAGCACTCTCTATTTCTAGACCTGCTTTATCCTACAAATCACAGAGAAAGGTTGCTGTGGCTTTATATTCCTCACCATAAGGAAACATTAATTCCAAGCATGCATGCTTTTTATCTAATACTACTCCTAATATTTTACTGAAATATAGTACAAAATAAAGGCATCCACAGGAACATTATTCACTTTGAAATCTCAAGATGATCAGCTTAAAAACAAAAACATACCATTAAACATGACTAGTCAAATAAAATCAGTATAATAGGGGAAAAATAGAAACAGACATTTCATTACATGGAAAGATTGTTAAGTGTATGTGATCTCCCTTTTCTTAGGTCTACCCCAATTTACATTCATTTATCTTCTTGCTCTACATTTCTGGAATCTCATTTTTGCTTTATATTTCTTCATCCTGATTTTTCCTCATAATTAATCAATTCTGGATTCCTCTATTTATCAATCATATGAAAATCTATTCAAAACATTACTTTCCTGTACAGTTACAGTTAGTACATTGTCTTGACCAGTCTTTCTTTTTCTCTTCTCTTTAATTGTCATTGTGATGACATTGCCATTATCTCAGATTACACAAACATGTCTAACACATATTATCTCTGAAATAAATTGGACATCCATATACATCAGAATCTTTTTTCTGTCTTTTGTTCTCTTCCTTTCCTTGAGTGGTCTGTTTACCATCGTGATACGTAATGTATTTGAACATTAAAATCCCAAAAATGGGAATTGTAATGTTAAAAGTATAAAATCTATAAAAAGTAAATTAATAAAAAAGACAAGATTAACAAAAACCATAAGAAAAGAAATTCAAAAAGAGAATATTATTCTAGTGTAATTATGAGCTATGAAGTTGTGTCAATTGTTAATCACATAAATAGATTTTCTTCAGAATGATTAGTTTCCAATCTGGTCCTTATGATCTTACCATGATACATCCATTGCCACATAATTGAGTCCATGCACAGACGGTTATCCTTTCTTTCCTTACACTATGGGTATCAAACTCACGGTAACACATTGCTGTCATGTGATGTTTCATGATGTTTTTCCTCTTTACGGAGCTGGGATGGGTATGGCCCCCATGTGACACATCCAGCCCACCAGACACCAGTTTGACACCCCACCTTACATTTTCCCAGTTTGTTTGTCTATTTCTAGGTTTTCTTAGGTATCCATGGAACTCACAGGTGTCTTCTCCATCACCAAAGTTTAGATACATCAATATTTTTTCAATACTGTTTCTTCAAAGTACAATTTTTACTTTCATAGGTTGTCACAGGAAAACCATTGACCTTTATAGGTATAAGCACATCCTGGTATCTTTTCCAAAGCATTCATTGCTTTTCTACCAAGTGTAAGTCTGTATTTCTTTAATTGTTGGTGACTTTATCAATGATAGTTGATTCTAAAACGCAAAAGCTATCCACCGTTTCAACATTGTCATTGTCAATTTGAAAACAAATTCTTAAACCTGTTATTAATTTGGTCTTCTTTATAGTTCATCTATACATTATTTCTATTTAAACATCATCCCAATTTTTACTGTACTTTTTGGTCTTCATTTGCCTTTTCAGTTATAATTTCTAATACTATTAAATTTTTTGCACAACTGAAAGCAAAATGCTACCATGTATATTTCTACAGAGGCAGATCTGATTGGATAGATTCTGAAGCTTCTAGCTGTTAGACGTGAGTCATCAACCACTTTTGCTGATGAATCACTCCCTTTTTCTGAATGCTGTTTTACTTACCCCATGGTAAACAAAAGCAATATATGATAGTCCTATATTAAAGTGTTCCCTGAGGGACTTCCAGACAATAATTGTATTGTGCAATTATCCTAGTTTTTCACCATGCTTTATTGAGTAAGCCACAGTGGTATTTCTGATTTTACTGTTGCTTTTTAACAGAGTTGTCTTTTTGGGTATGTTTTCAGGCATCGGTTCTCTACCAACTTAATCTTTTTTTTTCTTATTTTTCCCCCCTAGGGACCTACCAGATCAAGCAAAGCGTCTTGTAAAAATCATGAAAAATGATTTGGTAGGTTGGCTACATTCAAGGAACTCATTTATTTGTCACTAGTGTACAATGGCTAAGCCCATATCGTGGAAAATGGAATATCAAATATTCCCACAAACTTTCTGGCTTTTCACACCTGGTTCCACTTCCTATTTAAGTTTTTAGTTTGGTAGACACTGTTACTTCCATCTATCTGGGATTCCTTACCTGGCATTCACCTGGGGTGTATATGTGAAAGGACTCTCACTATCTATGCGGCCTTTCTGGAAATTAAAAGATGAAAAAGAAATAATTTCAACAAGGCTACCTAAAGAGACAACTACAAAGAAATAGGATCAGGATTCAAATTACACATATCAAAAATATATGTCAAAGAGGTAGTATCTGTCTTTCATGAGGCTGTAGATTGTATGCTTAGCAAATAGACCAAAATTCAGTGAACAGTCAAAATCATAACAATTTTGTGATTTATGCAGAATCACAATAAATTGCATTTTAAAGTGTAGGATGACATCCTTATATTTGCATGGATAAACCAGAAATGATATACTGTATTATTTTATTCTTTTCATTCAGAAAGCCAAGTTGGACACTGACTGGAAAGTCATAACAATATTCATTGGAATTCAAGATCTCTGCAACTATTGCAAAGATATTGTAAGTTTTGGAATGTTTATAAGCCAATATTTTAGTTGTGGGGAAATATTAATACTGCAACTTTGTACTTAGAAAAGACAAAGTTCCCTAACTGAACAGCCTATTGACAACTATAGAGCTCAATTGGAAATTGTTATGATATTTGCATATTAATACCAGACAGAAGATTAGTTATGTAATCTGAATAATTTTCTGGAGTGAGAACAAAGCTTCAGGTGTAACCTGAGAGATGATCACTTTTCCCTCCACCTACTTTATTCCGGCCATGGTTTGATTGTAATTTTTTTAATAAACTCATGGCAATTAACTGATAAACTCTCTCTTCACTCTGTAATTCTCCTGAGCTAATTTGATGCTTCAAAAGTGCCAGATTTGCACAGGAAAAAAAATGAGGACAGCTGTCCTTAGTATGCTATCTCAAATTAGTTCCAGAAATATTAGAACAAGAAAAGAAAATTAGGGATTCTCATAGATTTTCAGAAGTTGCATAATATAGCTCCTGGTATCAAGCCAATGTTTCTGACTCTGGTATTCATTTACCTTTATGGAAAAAGAGTAACTGACATTTTCTTCTTTAAACTTTGGAAAATTTCAACAATGACTTTATAGTATCTGTTTCCTTGTTATGAAATATAGTAAATGTATTTTGCTTACAAATATACAAACTGAGCATTTAAAAAGTATAGACAGCTAATCTTAAAAGTATGCTAGTTGAGTTCAGTTAAAAAAATATTGCCCAACCTTTGACTCATTTTTTTTCTTAATTAAGAACTGCTTAATCTGAACTCTTTTCGTAAACCGAAGTCTCTGGTCTTACAAAAACCAGCAACAGTCCTAACCTTTGAGGATGGAGTAGAAATTAGCTTAAGTGATGTACTCTTTCCATTCCTGGCCCTTGCCTGAAGATCTAAAGCAACATTTTAACCCTGCTAAATTGAATGCAGTTACATCTCCCGCTCCCAGTATGAAAACCTGTACAATCAGGTGTCCTCTCATGGGAAATATTCTGTTGAAAGTAGATATAATTTTTCTTTCAAAAATTTTGGAGGGTGAATTTAGCATTTAAATGCTTGAAGGCAGTTAATAAGCCTACAGGCAATCCTTGTCTTATGACCACAATTGGGCCAAAATTTCTGTTGCTAAGTGAGACATTTGTTAAATGAGATTTTCCCCCAATTTTACAACCATGGTTGTTAAATGAATCACTGCAGTTGTTAAGTTAGAAACATGGCTGTTAAGTGAATCTGGCTTCCCCGTTGACTTTGCTTGTCAGAAATTTGCAAACGGGGATCACATGACTCTGGGACACTGCAACCGTCATAAATACGAACCAGTTGCTGAGCACCTGAATTTTGATCACATGACCATAGGGATGCTGCAACAGTCATAAGGGTGAAAAATAGTCATACGTCACTTTTTTCAGTGCTGTTGTTACTTTGAACAGTCGTTAATTAATAGTTGTAAGTTGAGGACTAGCTTTATTTACACTCATTGAGGTATCCAGTTGACTAAGACCATGCACTGTCTTTCTAGCACAGATTTAGTTAGGCCATACAAATTCATTATTGCCTGTATCACTGTCTGATTTAGTTACAGCATAGTACTGTACATGAATCCCATGTTATGTTTTCCAGTAGAGAGTCAACTTTCAAGAACAATCACGTATTTTAATTCATTTAACCTTTCCTTTTCGATAATCAGTAACAGTCTCTTTGCGTGTCTCCTCTCAATTAGAATCACTATTCAGCGGCGAACTTTTCAAATCATGTTCAAGAAGCGCTTGACTTGCTTCATACAGAGGTAGGTAGGTGATAGTTGCTCAGAGAACATGTTCATTTTGCCTTGCACAATTGTCCATTTTTTTTCTTTTGCTGATTCTCATTCAAAAGCCATATGTCACACACTTTCAATTGAGGTCACATCTCACTCCATCTGCAAGGGGAGTGCATTTTCTCAAAACTCAAGGGGCATTGTTTTATTGCTGTAATAAAATAAAGTAGTTCTTTCTTGTATTGTCAACTGCAAAATGAGTACTACAAATACACTTATACATGTATCACAGGATCTTTTCAGACCTAGCATACAAATCCTGTTTTATTTTTACAGTCTCCTTTACACTGGGTTATCTTGTGACATTTTTATTGGAGTATCCTGCAAATTGGAGAGGGTTTGGAAACGTGGTTTTGCAGTTGCAATAATAAAAGGATATCTTGCAGGCAGGCAAAAAATTGAAAGCCAAGGAATCATATGTTTCAGTGTTTAATGGAATGTAGTTAAATGTAAATAGGGAGACAGACTTTTTTTTAGTGAATATTGTTATTCACTAAAATCAGTAGAAGTGAACGTAGCATATTCTCCTTGACCTGAATAATTACTTTCTGGTCCCAATCTTTCCTGACCAGATCCATCTAGATAAATTGGGCTGTAATAATGGAGTAAAAAACATGTCAGTGCAGAAATAGGAATATGAAGGGAATGCAAAGGAAATCTGGTAAAACCTGATAGAAGGCAAATTAAATTTGAGAGCAGCTTTGAAACTGCTATAGAACAAATGCAAGCTCTGTGTTGCATGTAATGCAATTTGGATAATTAACTCCCTTCCTTTTCAGGTACCTAAAGCTCTGGTTAACCTGGTGGACGTGATGGATCTTCTCCCTTTAAGACAACTGTTTATAGATAGCAGATTACCTTGTGATGTGCACCTAGCAGAGTAAGGTCCTCTTGCACTCAAGCAATTAATTTATATAAAGACCACTAAGTGTCCAACAACTAGTTCTAAAGTTTAGTGACTAAAAGAGAATCACAACATACTAAGGCTTACGTATATATTTATGACCAATATAACAGAAAAATATCCCATATAAGACTACATTAAAAGTCAGTGACATCTCATTTTGTTGATGCATTTTCTCTGATAAATCATGATTCAGCATATATTTTTAAAAATAAACTTGAGATATTACAGTACTTGGTCTTCCCTGTGATTAAACTGGCTATTTTGGATCCAATACAATCCTGTCATCCACTCATTCAGATTTCTCTTGCATAAGTGAGATTTGCATGCCAAGTATTGCTGTTTTGCATTTCATTACTTTACATTCTCCCTCCTCCCCACTTTTCTCCTGGCTTTACTTCTCCTTAGCATTCAGTGACCACCGAATACATCTGGTTCTCATTAAATTGATTTGAGATCCTCTCCCTCTTAGATTGTTATTTCTCAATCTCAGCAATTTTAAGATGTGTGGACTTCAACTCTGACAATTCCCCAGAGTTGAAGCCCACACAGTGTTGCTGAGGTTGAGAAACACTGTTCTAAAGAATTGGGGTGGGTGGGTGGGGAGTAATTTTGGATTGCCACAGACCTGCTGATGCCTCCTGTTGAGCTTTTGCTATGTAAATTTCAGAAATTGCAGCCTTATTCCAGAATAGAGGGAAGTTTCATACTCTAGATTTCAATTAACAAGCAAAATATCGATACTATACACTCAAGAGGCTGACCTACAGCTAAATAATAGATATTCAGGTACTTTTGTTGAACCAAAGGAAGGGATAACTTTGTGGGGAATTGCAGCATGACACTCCCTGGCTTTCCCCACACCTTGCCCCTAGAAAATAACTAGCACACAACAAAGTGTTCAGTGTGTGCAGAAAGTGAGGGAAGGTGGATTGTATACTTATTCTGTGAGCATATTGCTTTCCTGGCAACTCTTGCTTCATAAAAGGGTAAGTCCAGGAATAAAAATGGCTAGAATCGAAACCTTCTCCATTTTTAATAACATTTTATCCACATTCAACATTAAGGAGACACCACTGCTAAAAATCTCATATTCCTTTGAAGAAATGAAGTATATAGATATCTGTTTCCTTATTAGAGGAACTGTTTACTTTATGGATGTATCAGTCTTTGTTTGTTTGTTTGTTCCATATATGCCTTTTCTTCCTGTATTTTCATATGCAGAGATCAGTGCAGTTGCCTTCTTTCCTTTAAAGAAGGCTCATTAGATCTTATGATGATGGAGGAAGCAATTGAAGCTTATCAGGTAGGAGTGTCATGAATCAATACTGCCATTTTGTGGATTGTCTATTATACACACTTGTCATGTTGTTTCTAATACAACATTATATGTTACATTTGAAAGTTATACTGCATAACATAAAACTACCATGACCCTCAATATGCTGTGTTATAATCCAAACATCCAGTTTATTGATCTTTTAGATCATGAATGGTTTTGATTGAAAAGCAGAAGATTGATCTCTTGCTTGAGTAATGGGAATTAGCCAAGGACAGATCTTTATATTTCTTATATTTATTTCACAGAGCAAAATACAGAAACTAATTAAGACTCACAAGTATGATACTGGAGAAGACTTTACAGTTGTATTACAGCCATTCCTCCGAACTATTTTATTACCTGTTTTACAGGTATGTCTAGATTCCCATTTACTTACTTTATTTTACTTTTTTTTTTGCTCTCTTCTGTTCAAGAACAATTCTCCCAAGGTAGGGTATGAAACAATACCAGCAACAACAGCAATAATAATATCTTTATTTTGTACAATTCAAGGTATTGTACATAATTTTCCCATTTCCTATTTTCCTACAGTGACTATCCACAGAGTCAAAGTAAATTTAATGTGGATGCATATATTTATGAGAGCCTGAAAATGCAAACATAACATCATTTTGATATATTTTGACTGAGTTACAGACTCTGGGAAACATCCTTCATGAAATTGTTCAACCATAAATTGGCTTGTAAGAAACAAATCTGATCTGTAGAAGCTTTGCCTGTATTTCAACCATTGCTACAGTACAAACTCATAGAACATTCATAATATAATCAGAACAGAATCACATAACTTTTCTAAAATATTCAATAGCTGGTGTACTTTGGATCAATTTCCTGTTTTTCTTCATATTATATTTAATTATACATATCATTATATATTATATTACTTATTTGTGGACTGAAATTCACAGCATAGATTCCTATTGTTGTTAGTTGGGAAGTCGTGTCCGACCCATTACGATCCCATAGACAATGCTCCTCCAGGCCTTCTTGTCCTCTACCATCCCTCAGAGTCCATTTAATCTCACACCGACTGCTTCAGTGACTACATCCAGCCACCTCATTCTCTACCATCCCCTTCTTCTTTTGCCCTCAATTGTTCCCAGCATTAGCTCTTCTCCAGTGAGTCCTTCCTTCTCACTAGGTGGCCAAAGTATTTGAGTTTCATCTTCAGGTTCTGGTTTTCTAAAGAGCAATCAGGGTTGATATCCTCTAGGACTGACTTGTTTGTTCACCTTGCAGTCCAAGGGACTTGCAGGAGTCTTATCCAGCACCATAGTTCAAAGGCTCAATTCTTTAGCACTCAGCCTTCTTTATGGTTCAGTTTTCACAGCCATACATTGTAAGTGGGAAAACCATAGCCTTGACTATACCCACTTTTGTTGGCAGGGTGATATCTCTGCTTTTTAGTATGCTTTGCCATAGCTTTCCTCCCCAAGAGCAAGCATCTTTTAATTTCTTGGCTGTAGTCTCCATCTGAAGTGATCTTGGAGCCTAAGAAAATAAAATCTGTCACTACCTCCATTTCTTCCCCATCTATTTGCCATAGTGGTCATTCCAGCACCTACTGAAAACCCGCAAGCAGGACATGATTGTAACTTCACTCATATAAACACTGGTACTCAGAGCATACTGTCTAACATTTCCTCAGATTAGCCATAATTTTCCATCAGTTTGCCTAAAGTTGTTTGAATTGGGATCCATCACCACGCTTTCTGATGAGGAATTTCATAGTTTCATACTATAAATTGTAAACGTTTGTCAATCTGTCTGAATCTCTTGTTGTCCACTTCATTGAATGATTCTGGTTTCTGACAGAGGTAGGATAAAGTATTTATGTTAAAATTCTAGTTCTCTTTGAAAAAATAAATATGTATTCTGTCTGACTTTTTTGTTTTTGCATCTTTACAAGCAAAATAATAACACCGATACTTTCCTCATTTACAGGATTGGCGACTAGATACTTCCTTCTTTGCACCAGATTGTTTTCATTTTAGCCAAAAATCACATTCACAACTTTCTAGAGCTCTCTGGAACAATATGGTGAGGCACCTACTTCAGGGAATAATTCAGTTTTGAAATGGCTATATTGTTTTATTTGGGCAGTGTACATTCCTATCAAAACCCCTACTTTATTTTTCATAGTAAGTTATTTCTGATAACTTACTATCAAGACTGGTGAATCTGATTGAATGTCAATGCTAAGGATTATAATTTTCTTTCCATACCCATTAAGTCTGGACTTTTTTCTACTCCAGGCTTAGCTGAATCTTGAATTGGGTAACTGCTATATTTTGTTCTCAAGATTTTATAGGATATCCTGCAAGAAGATAGTCTATAAACTTTATATTTGCCCATTGCTTCTTTTATCTCTTTTTCTTATTACACAAAATCTGTGAAAGCAGTAAATCAAATAGTTGGATGAGACCTTAAACAAAACAGCCACATAATCATATCTTTCTTTTACCCTCTAGCTTCAACCTGTTGGAAAGAAAGATGTTTCCTTCAGTTTTATGGATAACATAACACTGAGCTGCCCAAATCTGGTAAACATAATACTATCTTCTTCTAGTGCAAGGGTTTTGTGGGAATGAACGGTTTGGGTATTAAAGAAACAGCCAATAATGTCTGAATGCCAGCAGCTTAACAACAATGGTGGAATTCAAATTTTTTTACTACCTGTTCTGTGAGCGTGGCTTGGTGGGCGTGGCTAGGTGGTCATGTGACTGGGTGGGCAGTTTCTATAAGCAGAGCGATAAAGATTAGGCTAAAAACAACACCAGAATGTTTTTTTCCTGCTTTCCTTACAGAATTAACCCTGTAAAGTAGAAAAAATCAAAAGGAGATTTCTTCTAACAACTGGTCCTCCAAACTGCTTAGGAAATTTACTACCGGTTCTAGCGAACCTGCTAGAAGTTGATGAATTTCACCTCTGCTTAACAGTTCATGCTTAGTTATGAACAGATGTTTTTTGATGGTCTTGATCTTTGAGGACCAAGCAAATTTCCAAGTATTTTTTTTTGTGCTGAAGAACTTTTGGTCCTATCTGTCAAGTATTAAACTAAAATTCTAGGCAATTTTAGCACAAAATGTAATGCAGCTTACTTCTGATTCTAAATAGCATGTATAGAATTACATTGTTAAATTATAAATAAATTTATATCCTGTAGATCTCACATTCGTGTACTAGATAAAATAGAAATCTTTCCAAACTAAGCTTACAGATTTCATATGGGTCTGCCAATTCTTATGTCCTTCACATCTCCTAGGAGGAACTAGTGGTTTTAGTTCTGGAAAAATTTTACCTGGCTCATATACTTTAGTGGCATAATTATACAAATTAACATCACAAACTTGTGCAAGTTTATTCAGAAAAAAAGATCCATCATAGCTTATTCATAGTAAATAGGCATAACTGCAGCATAATACATATATTTTAAATTAGGGTTTTTATTTTATTTGATCTTACCAGCTAATTTGTGGAATTTGCGCATCTTCTTTAAACCATGGGATTTCATGATCAGAAAAATACATGGAAAATACATATAAAATTATGAAGATCTGCTGTGGACCTTTGTGGAATAAGGCAACTCTGTTTAATTTCAAGGAAGGGGAAATATCCTTGGGTTTTCTAGCCCAAACTATATGCAAGATGGCCAAACATTTTATGGCTGAGCAACGTAATGGTTAAATATCACAGTGTTCCTCAATGTTGGCAATTTTAAGATACATGGACTCATACTCCCAAAATTCCCAAAACAGATAGGGAAATTCATCTTAAAGTTACCAAGGTTGAGAAACATTAAACTAGAACTAGAGATAATTAGCTTCATTCTGAGTCATAAAAGATGACTGGATGCCTTTGAGCTTCAAACTACTTCTCAGCCTCACATTACCTCTTCAGGTGTTGCTGTCAGGAAATAAAAAAAATTGAGGGAAAATGCTATTCATGACGTGTTGACCTCTTGGAGATATAATGAAGCCAACAAATCATAAATAGCCTCTTATACAACATGAGGCAAATGGACCAAGCAATATTTTTTCTATCTATCTACATGTTAGGTGTAAATACAATTAGTTCTACATCTGTTAAAATCTGTGATGTTTTTTTTTTCCTGCGAGACATACTATACAGTTTAAAACACAACACAAGTAAAACCATGAAGATAAACTGGTTTGTACTGTATTTCTTAAAAAAAATGGGTAGAAGACTAGCACTCTTTTTCAGTTACAACATTTGGTGGAGTAGGATAATCTGAAAAGTGTCTCTGTAAGCTTTACAAGGCAAGAGTGTTTGGATGAGATTTACAGATTTGTTTGCATCTGTGCAGTGCCTACATTTGAACATTGGAAGGAGCCCTGGGAGGCATCTTTTAAAACACTTCATGCACAAAGCAGCAAAATGTTCTGAGCAAACGCTCATATCTGACCTTTGTTAAGTGTTTAGGGAAATGGGATTCTCCATACTGGTAGCAGCAGAAAGTGAGCAAAGCTTGGGACACAGATTTTTCTGTTGTGGAATTAATGGGAAATTTAAGGCCTGCTATACCATGTAAGAATTTTTCACATAGACTGCAAAATATTATTAGAATTTGGATTACTAAACTGCCTGTAATTCTAATTTTCCTCTTCTCTGCCCAATTTTATGTGTCAAATAAGCCAGCTACCACTCTTTTGCATTATTTGTGCATTTCTCATGAAGTGATGGTTCTTTCTATCACCAAACAGCCAACTTACAGCATTGTGCAATATATTGAATTGGCTGACAATGACATAAACTTTTTTCACAAAGAAAATTCCAGACAATTACATTTTGTATCTTAATACTTATTTGAAGTAGTCTCACTATGGAAGCTTATCTCAGTTCAAAATTTCCAGTTTGCCTCCATTATTCAAATAGACTGGTTGGGTTCCAAAATATACCCCTTTTTGCGAGAGAACCATTATTTGCAGCATTTCCATTGCTAGACAAGTAACTGATCTAGTGGCTTGAATCTATGCTTCTGTTTTTCTGTATTGAAATTTTGAAGGTTGGCATTTATGTTCTTTCTTTATTAGCAACAACCTTTCCTGCGTACCTTCAAAAACAGCAATGCCACAAATCCATCAGAAAATCCTACCAAGTTGCCAGACCAGGTAATTCCATTTTTATATATTGTGTATTATTTCTCTTAGCATGTTCATGTTTTCTGGTATCCACAGGATGCTTTCATATCCATACAGTTTTGTAACAACATTTTTGGAAGTGGTAGTATCTCAAAAGTAATTCAGCTGGCTTCATGCCTAACAGGAGCCTAGAATTCAGGTTGCCACGCTCTTATTTCAGCATCTTTAGCCAATGCACTGAACTGTTTTTCAATTGTGAGCAATAGTAATGAACAGTGCTGGAAATAATTCTATTTCTGACACCCCAAGGATGAAACAGTAATTTCAGGTTGCTTTCTTGAAACATAGAAATAGGATGTGGAGATTCCTTTGAAATACAAGTTGCTTCTAGATTTCTTGTAGTTGCAATATCTTACAACAATTTCCAATATGTTGACTGCATTTTGTTTTTAAGAACTGGGGTACCAATCTGCCATGTTCCGTACAGACTGAATCCAAAGAAGTCCCCACATCAGGTGAGAAGTAACTGCTCATACAGTAAACAATACTAATAAAAAAAAATGTATTTTCCTCCTCAGTGCAGTTTTAGTAAAATGCTGGGGCTTGGGGAGAAATTGAGAACAAATATCTGTAGTTTACTATTTTCCTTTTTTATTTTTGTAATCTTAAGCAATCTAGGGACTGTATTTTTTTAGCTCATATTTCAATATCAGTGAAGAAGGGGGTCAACCTATTCTCCAAAGTACCTGAGGACAGGACAAGAAGTAATGGATGAAAACTCATAAAAAAGAGATCCAATCTAATTCAAATTTCCTGACAGTGAGCACAATTAATCAGACAAATAGTTTAGTTGTGGGTGTTCCATCACTGGAGATTTTTAAGAAGAGACTGAAAAGTCATTTGTTTGAAATAGTATAGGGTCTTCTGCTTGAGCAGGGGGTTGGCCTAGAAGATTTTCAAGGTTGCTTCCAACACTGTTATTTTGCATTCTGTATATGATATTCTCCCTCAATTTTATTTCTACTTTTTTAGTGCACAGACTGCAGCCAGCTGACATTCGAGTGATAGCAGCACTTGGTGATTCAATGATGGTAAGTATGTCCACATTTTCAGTAATGCTGTCATTCCTAAGAATCTGAGAATATCAGCTTATTAAAATGACATCAAGCAGAATGCTAATCCTGAATGTTTATTAAATGAAATTTCATAATTGGCCATTATAGCTGGAGCTATGATATGTGGTGTGCAGGTTTAGAAAACAGATTTTTTCAGTATCCAGGTCAAATGGTGAATATCTGCTTCTTTAGTAAATGAAGGTTTTCTAGAATATTCCTCCATGTTGCTTTTGATAATTGATAGTATGACCTCATCAGCAACCATTACCCAGGTATTAATTTTTTGATTGTATAAGAAATAATAAATTCCTGTTGATTGCTTTTTTCCCTATTTTTAATAGATTGCTGAAGGTGCTAAAGCAATTGGTTTGAATGATATCAAAACAGCTTGGAGAGGACTTTCCTGGAGGTAAGTGTTTTTCCCCAAATTTCATTCACGTTCTACTAAAAGTCTTCTCCAACACTGCACCCCTCAGGTGTGTTAGGACAGCAAGGCCTAGAATTCCCAACTGATAGTCCTATTATCTGGAGGGTATCAAGTTAGATAAAACAGAAGCAGAATATAGAACTAAAGGTCCATGGTTGAAAAGTTCAGGTAATTGTAGATATGAAAGAAATGAAAACAGGGTGCATTATGGGAAAGTTCACCTATGTCATATTTTCATGCTCAAACATGCAGTTTGATCTTTCTCAACCACTTATTAAGGGATCTTTGAACAATGTGCTACCATCTGGCAATCTTTAGTGTGGCTTACATTTCTATAATAAACTGAATAAATAACTCCTGATCAAGATTTGAGATAATTCCTTAAGCCATTATACCTCCACTAGGAGTGGCACAAAGCTATGATAGCAAGCTTGCCTAATGCTTATATATGTTAATGTAACAATGCTTACATTAGGAATATTATCACCAGTTCTGCTCTAAAGTTTCTTCCTTGCATATCTTTGGGGAATCCTGATTTTAACAAAACCTCAGTTCTTGAGAGTTGTTATTATGCTGACATTTGGATTAAAAATACAATGAAATAATGCCTGTTATTAAATTGGTATCTTGATATGTCTTGGTACATCGAATGCACAAAAGTAAACGGCTATATATTTGCTGTTTAGGCTAGTTGTATGTGTTTTCAAATTGTTTCTTCAGAAATTATGCCAAATATTTGTTATTGAAAACTTTGAAAACAGAATTCATACATGCCTAATAGTTTATTTTTGAAGATCTTTGTTTTTCAAAATCTATCCTCCCCTTTCCACAGTTGTTCTCTCTGACAGATGGTAAGTGCTGGATGTGGTATTAACATTACTGACTAATTTTTTTTTTTTTTTCAAGCACCGGAAGTGATGGAAGCTTAGAGACTCACACAACATTACCAAGTGAGTAGCCTGAAATACAGCAAAATACAAAATAGGAATAGACATAATTAAATCTGAAATGCATTTGAATTGTGAATTATTACTTTCCACATTTTCTTTCCCTTTTTAGTCCTCTCCTTTAGTCAAACCACTGTTCATGCCATTCAAAGACATTATTATTAGAGTGATATCTATGTATATGATTTGATAATGGTTTGAAAAACCAGACTTATAATATAATTGGCCAACAGTTATGATTTAATTCCAAAAGTAAAGAAGACTTAATTTTACCATAGGAAGGTACGTCCCATGGCATATTGAACTGGATAGCGACTGGAATTAATCACTTGTAAGATTAGGTTTAACCTAAAACAGACTAGTGATTGTTTGGAAGTAAAATGCCTTCTCTGGTCAGTCATCAAGGGAATAACATATGAACAGCTGCCCTTTCCTGCCTACTCAGTCTTCCGAAATATAGAGCTGGATCTATTATGTGAATAGAAAAAATAAGGTCTCCTCGTATTGCAATAATTTGCTCCCTTGGTTACAAAGGGAACTAATTCCCATATACAAATTAGGTTAGTGTTGTCAAAAAGGTTCTTTCTGCATGCATGTACACCCAGCAGTGAGTCCAAATAGGGAAGGGTGGAAACACAGTCAGTGGCAAAAGATTAACATATTTTCCTACACTTCCAAATGTTAATAAACTCCATGCAATGCTGTTTAGTAGCAGCTTATATAACAGATATGTATGATGGGGTTTCATGTTTGCTGTCCTGTTTCTAAAGGCTTCCTGACTTCCAAGATATACTCTGAGTTACTTCCCAATGTTAGTCCTCATTCTCTACCTGGCATAAGTTGTCTTATGCCCTGTCATGGGCCTGTTGCTTGTATTTGTCTTTCTTTCTCCCTATAAGGCTGTGTCCTTTGCTGTTATTTTTTTTCCTCATTGAAAGTTTTATTTTCCTTGAAGTGTATAAGTATGTTTCTGTCTTCATGGGCAATTTGGGAGGGAAAGATTGACAGGACCTGGGGAACCTGTTCTGTTCCTATGGTAGGCTATCTATTTCCTTCTGTGGTTGCATTGCATTTCTGTGCATTATTATTGCTGCCCACTTACATTGTTGTTCAGAATAATTAGGAAAACTTTTGCCAAATGTGAACTAACTTTCAAATGTGAATTAACTTTCAATGATTTGTAAGGATTCAGAACCCTTAAAAGCCTTCAAAATCAACATTGGGAATGAGATGCTGATTCTTATTTATTGCAGAAACTGATATTGAATTTCTCCCCTGTCAGATATTTTGAAGAAATTTAATCCAGGCCTCATTGGTTTTTCCACTGGCACCCAGAAGGAAACTGCTGGGTTCAATGTAGCTGTGGGAGAAGCTACAACCTGGTAAGTTCCTGTGGGAGATATTTGCTCAAGGAAGTCCATGATTGAAATAGTACTGAAATCTTTAGCCTCACTAAACCAAAGTATATTCCAAAGCTGAGGATTTTCCTTGGAAAGTTGATTATAACAAAAACTAGTGGAATGATTAATCTTATCATCCCACTAGTTTTTGTTATAATCAACTCTCCAGAATTCATGCAAAAGTATCACCTAAGACTTTGGATGAATTTGCTGGGGAATTAGAAGATTTGGAAAAATCCAGGAAGCCAGTTACCCACAGCATGAACTCATTTAACAAACTCAAAGGTGAAATTCAGCAGGTTCTAGCAGGTTCACTAGAACTGGTAGTAAATTTTCTAAGCAATTCAGAGAACTGGTTGTTAGAAGAAATTTCCTTCCCCCCCCCCGCACTTTATAGGGTTAATCCTGTAAGGAAGGCAGGAAAAAAACATTCTGGTGTTGTTTCTAGCCTACGGTAATCTTTATTGCCGTGCTTACAGAAACTGCCCACCCAGTCACATAACCCCCACAGCCACTCCCACAGAACCGGTAATAAAAAAAATTGAATTCCACCATTGAACAAACTGATGAAATAATGTCCAAATATATTATATAACAAAGCAATTTAAAATTCATCTTAGACTCCTATTTTCTGTTTTTCATCAGAGTTCAGCAAATCATCCTGAAAACTTTGAAGAATGCTGAATAAAAATCTAAATGCATTTTTTAAACACTTATATAACATACTTGGAAAATACATTACCAGATTGTGCAACAAACTGGCCATTAATCCAGTTCTTTCGAAAGTTTAGCCATAAGGAACACAATAGTAGTTGCTGTCTTCTTGTTTTTATTTTTTTAAGAGATCTGATGATACCAAAATGACTATGCAGAAAACAACATCATCACACAAATATCACAGTTATTGTCCTGATGTATAAAACAAATACATATGTCACACATGTTTGATCATTTGCTTTCCTGTCTTTCCTATTGCCAGTGCCTATGATCTCATGCTATGGGTCAACAGTTCCTCAGATTTTTCTGATGATTCCCATCCTTGAGGCAGCTCTCTGTTCTCCCAAATATATTTCTGTGATTTCTTAACTACCGTACTTCATTTGGGAAAAGCTGAATCCTGGCCAAAGTCAACTGATTTCTATAATTCTGTCTGCCTTGGAAACATTTGAGCCAGTAGATGTCAGTTCAGGCTTTCTAAGTGGTCATCCATTGCAGTCAACAAAGTGAAATTCTTGGCAGACTCATGAACCTACATTCTGTTGGTATAGCACTGCAGTTTTAAGATGTAATTCTCACCTCATTAAGTCCATAACTGCACATGTTTTTCATAGACAATTTAACTAAATTATTCCATCATACTTTTTCTGCTTTGCATCTCAATCCTCCTATGATATTAGTCTAATGTAAAAAATCTAACCATAATCTTATATTGTTCAATCTTTTACAGTATCATACCTGTTCACATGCATTTGGCAACCCTAGACAATGAGGTCCCCATCTGATTTGTGACTTTTGCCAGTCACATTAAATAGACTGCAGAAAGAGTAAGAGGTTAGACAGCATGACTGTAAAATAGTCACTGCTTGCAGGTACAGCCTTGAGAATGTAAAGCTTTACATTTCTATGCAGGCTGTCAGAGCCAGTCCTTCCACAAAATAATTGATCAAAGCTTTTATGCTCTTTGACAAAGAAGAAAGGCTAGTTGGCAGGTGGATGCTGTCTTACAATATGACAGTTCACCATGACATCTGCTGTTTCAGGGAATATATATTGCTTGCTGGTTTTGTTCATGAAGAGATTCTTTCCCTATACACACAAACAAATCTTGGGATGTTAGTTCATAAAATAAAGGGAAGACGCAAAACCACCAAAAGTAAATGAGCTTTGAGGAACTTGATTTTTGCAAATTCCTAGTATACAAAAAACCCTAACCCATTAATTCATTCATTCATTAAATTTACAGTATCTCCTGGCTTTCTTCAGGAAATTAAGGTGATATATGGTCCTGCTCTTTTTCTCCCAACATTTCTATAAGCCGGATTGGGCTGAAAAAGTGTTTAGTCCAAAGTTTCTCAAAACCTTTCTGTGGCACTCAAAATGGAATTATCTTTTAACCTCTCTTGATGTTATAGTATAGTTCTTCAACAGTTTAAGCAAATCTATATCATCTTTTAAATAAAATGTCCCTTTAAAATATCATATAATATCATTACTTAAAAGAATGGGGGCACTCACTGATTTTTCTATTATCAGTTCTTAGTGGTGGTTTCCACCCAGCCAGTTAGAGCAGTGTAACAGACATACATTCATTGTAGTTCCTCTGAGCCATGCCTACCTATATTCTTAGCCTGGCTCACAGTTAATGCTAAACATTAATATGTTTTATTTGCTTCTATCTTAGCACAAAAGTAATACACATCTCTTAAGCATCCTGAAAATATATTTCAGGGTTTGGAATGTGAAGCAGAGCTAGATTCAGTTTTCAACCAGGGCTGCAGTAGACTTCAGGGCCAATTCTAATCACTGATGGAACATTACATAAATCTGATCGTTCAAATGCATAAGTAATGTATGTTAAAACAGAGAAGTCATGCAAAAATAAAGCTCCTACTTTGTTAAGCAAAAAACAGCTTCGTGCCATTTTTCATTTCATGCAAGAGGACTCACAACTTCCATGAATTACAGACTCCCCAGATACATTGCTTATTTCAAAACATTGGTTGCACAAGAAGATGATTTATTTTCATCTTTGTTGTTTTGGTAATGACTGTTGACAGCTGAAGAATGATTAGAAGTAATTCTTCAAGTCATACTATCAACTTCCTCTGGGAAATCCCAGTTCATTCCCATGATGTAGCTCACTTGCAGTTTATTGGTTTCATTGAGGCTGCAATTTCAAGGCGTGTGTTAGACATTTTTCCTTCTTTGTTTCTCCAGGAATATCTCAGCCCAAGCACATGAATTGATAGAGCTCATGAAAAGAAGCCCAGTAAGTCTATGCATTTTGGAAGCTTGAAGAAAAATCTAGAATCTTCTATGTTAAGTAGTCTTCCACATCATTGCACAGTTCAAGATAATAGTTGTGGATAAGATTCTGAAATCATTATAAGTTCTAATTTCGCTTTTCATGTTATAAATTAATTATTGTATGATCAATATCATCAGATTATTCTATAGAACGATACTAAGATTATAATTGCTGCTGAAAATATCCATAGAGCAAGTAGTCCTAGAAGATGGTAACAAATGGGCAACATTATCTTATTTATTTTTATTTAATGTTATCCTACTTTTATTATTTTTATAAATAACCCAAGAGAAAACATACCTGATACTCCTTCTTCCTTCTATTTTCCTCACAACAATCCTGCATGGTGGGCTGAAAGAGAATAACTGGACCAAAGTCACTCAGCTGATTTTCATGGCTAAGGCAGGACACAAAGTCTCCTGTTTCTAGGCCAGCATCTTATCAAACTGACTGTCCCAACTTAATGTATCTGCTACTTATTTATTTTATGTATTTATTTACTTACAGTATTTATACTGTACATGAGTCCTAACTTTCACCTTAAGCAAAATCTAGTTACTTTTAAGGCATCTACTTTTTCAAGTTTTATTTTTTTGAACTCTACCTTTTTTTACACAATAAATACACAATAAAAAGTAATATTACATAATAATACAAGTTCTAACCTGGTGCCTTAACCACTAGACAAACTGGAATCCTGTCACCTAATATAAGATGGAAACAGACAAGGAAGAATGCCTTTCTTAACCCAGATATTAGAATACGTTTCTGAATTAAAATAAAGCATATCATGCAGGTCAATTTAACTCATTACAAAAGAGCAAAAGATACTGCACTCCCAAGAGCGGTGTGGTAGAACTCTAGATGTGGTTTGGCTGTAGAAAGTAGCCAGGATGCGAATGGATCAATGAAATCAGTGAGCACCAAAATTTTACTTTTGCTCTTTGGATCCAAACATGTATCTCTAATTATGAGAGTTTTTAATGTCAACATATAAAAGGGCCAGAAAACTGGGTGGCATAGGAGAGGAGGGCAAATTTTGGCCCATCCTTCTAGCTTCCGTTTTTACTGCATGACATGGCAGGATCCCTGTCGATCATCATAAGCACCACCTTCCTACTTGTGTCTGACTGCAGTTTTACATTATGGAAAAATAAAAATCCAGCTGCAGGCACGTCAGAATCTGAAGTAATAATATTGTTTTATGTAAACCAGGTGCAAACTGAGTTTGCTTACTGTAGAAACATGCCCCCTCTCTAAGTATTCAACAGGGGAAGACAGTGGTTTATCTTGCTTTTCATGTTGTTGCTTATTCTCTGTGCTTCTTCTGAAATGTTACTTTCTTCCTGTTGCTATCCATATACTAGTCTTTTACACTGTGTACATTACACTCAGACATCTTAGAACCTGGTCAAAACTTGAGCAAGTATGAGTCTTTAAATTTAGACTAGGCCTGGCTTCCTTTCTGGCTAATATCAGGCAGTTAGGAAATGTTGCAGAGAGGGGAAGACAAGAAAGCTACAGGGCTTCTGGAAGCTTTGGTATAAGTCTGACGGTTGGGGAAGGTGCGGTTGGTTGGTTTTTATTTTCTGCATGTAATTTGGATTCCATCTTAATTTGTCCTCGTGAAGATTAATCCTATCTGAACAGACCATACATACGCTAAACAGTATCTGCAGATAAAGGGTGCTACAAAACTATTCTTAGTATAGAGATTATAAGAAATGGGGACAGAAAAGTGGCACTTTAAAATGTCTGACATTGTGCTGGAATCCGTGAGGGACTCTGTTTTGTAAAGTTGGTTCCTTCAAGATTTGCAGTGCAGCAACATGGCTTTCAACTCTGCTTGGAAAAGTAATTTCAGTACTTATCGATGAGATAGCTGAGATACCGGGGACATAGGGCACCAAGAGCATGGCAAAGCAATGTTTTAGTGCAAAGAAAAACATAACTAAATCACCTTGAGCATGGAATTACCTCAGCCTTGATTTCTCAAATTTAGAAACTAACGAAACTTAATTCCATTATGCATGCATTAAATGAGAACATGAGGCTCAAATAAAGAAACATGCTCTTACTGGTTGTCCAACATTCATACATCTTTTCTCCCCTGGATCTCTGAACGTCATAGGCATTGCCAGATTTATTTTTTTAATACAAACTATTTAGGGCTGATTGGAGAAAGAGGAAGAGTTAAGAAACATCTTGCCCCTTGTCCTTTTAGTTTGAGAAAGGAACCTGGGAGAGGAACTTCTAAGAGGAGGAAATGGCAGAAAATGCCATTTTAATGCCTCTCCAAAAAGTGTGTGTGTGTGTTTGTGATGCTAAGACAGAAAACTGGGACTGGAATCACGGGTGGATCAGCAGAGCTTTTCTAGACAAGGAAAAGCTGGTGAAAATGCCCATGGGTACTCTGGAAGGCAGTTCCTCCTAAGGAAATCTCCAGGTACCTCATGAATAGAGTGCCAGCAACCAAGGAAGAAAGACCAAGCTGACAAACTTAAGCAGAGCCCTTAAAGGATACTGGTCCACCCAAATTCCACTTCTGAGAAAGGCATCTAGCCTTGGGGCCTAATGCCATCACTCTATTGGCACATTATTTTGTGCAGCTCTGAAACAGCTCCTCTCCGGCCGTTCGCAGTTTGTGCTGGCAGGGGGACAGAGGTCGACTTCGAGGCCCCTAGAATGTGGGGTGCCTCAGGGGTCGGTTCTCTCCCCCCTGCTGTTTAATATATATATGAAACCGCTGGGTGAGATCATCCGTGGCTTTGGGATGAGTTTCCATCAGTATGCCGATGATACCCAGCTATTCATCTCCATCCCAAACCACCCCAATGAGGCTGTTGAAGTGATGGGCCGGTGCCTGGAGGCCGTGCAGAGCTGGATAGGGTTTAACAGACTTCAGCTCAACCCAGCTAAGACCGAGTGGCTGTGCTTTCCGGCACCCAGATTTAGCCAGCTTCC
>JAEANM010001429.1:0-14906 GCA_017656035.1 Myanophis thanlyinensis
CACACCTACACACACACACACACACACACCCCAAGGGGTGCTAGGGGTGTCTTACCCTCACAGTATTTGTTTCCATAGAGTAAATCATCTGTGTACCAAGTTTGGTTGAAATAGGTCGAGGCGTTCCAGAATTATGCTGGAACATACACACATCCATTTTTATATATAGATTTTTGCAATATCATTATCATATTAGGCTTTCTATTCAGGGTGGGTCTTTTTCTCACTGCGAAAAACTGATAGACAATTTTTGTCCTAAAGTATTTATATTTTAGAATAAAAATTTACTTAGTAAAGTTTTCACGCACTGCCAGATTTCTTGCATAAAATGTTAGTCATGCTGTTAGCTATAAAATGTTAACCACTGAATACTGGTTAAATGAAACAACTTTTAAAGAAAAGTTAAGTGCAATGAATTGACACAGGCATCTTCAAATTGTTGCCCTTCTAGTGTGTCAGGATTCCGCTCCCACATAGCCAATGTAGTTGTTTTTCTCCAATTTTTTTAAAAAACTTAATTCTAATATTGTTTTAAATATACAAAGTAAATCAATCCCAGATACGTTATTAACACTTGCACATACACATTTTTAAAATACGATTTAAATTCTAGCTATGTGCTTCCAATTTTGGAAAGCAAGTTATACAGTTAACATTCTTCCTGTAAACCATGCATCCTTGATAGATTATTCATTCTGAGAAGCTATAAGCTTGTTCAATTGTTTTTGGATCAGAAAGTTTTATTCAAAAAGGAATCTGTATTGAAATGGTTTATTTAAACCACTTTCCTCCTTTTCCCAAGAATTAAGTCAATGTGGGGTCTCAGAATGGTTTTCTCTAACCAAGCACTGGGCAGAGTTATTAGAAAATAAGCTTAGCTAAGTTTATAAGTAAACTTAGTAAGTAAAATAAGAAGGCTAACTTACAATAAATAGAACAAGACAGGTTCAATTACTTCCTTCAAATAAGCTTACATAATATCCTTGGACCTCTGAAATTAATCCAACCTGGTATAGTTAGAGTAAAATTTGAGGGAAGATTGGAAATGGATGGATAAACTGTAAGGCATACAAATATGATCATAGAAATGGGTATGCAGCCTATTGTGAGAAAGGAAAGAAATGGCTGTGTATTAACTGCATGACTGCCCACTTTCTTCTATAGAAATAAAGACACATGTATGTGCATGTTAGACGAAATATCCAAATAAAGTTGCATGTTAGAGGTATGGGGTACTTAGGAGGAGTATATGGTAAAGCAATATTATAAGATTTGATTGATAAATCACTCATATTGGTATTCAATCCACATTAGTTCAGCATGCTGAACTAATGTGGATTGAATACCAATATGAGTGATTTATCAATCAAATCTTATACCATTATAGACAGGCACAAATATGAGTGAAATAAATACATTAGGATGTTTTGTCAATGTTTAACGAAGGGGGGGAAGTCACGATATATCACGCGACAGCAACATGACACTGCAAGTTTGACACCCTTGATATAGAGAGTCTAAATGAAACCTTGGTGATAAAATCAATATATATGAAATAAAACATAGGAAAAGCGAAGAAAATGAAATGTTCATTTATTTTATTCTATTTATATGATGGAGAGGGTTCTTTTCCAAATGAAGGAGACATGCTTCTTGACTCCGTTCAGATGGCTATTTAATAGACAGGACCTTTCTGATCTTACTGAGTGAACGGGGCAGTTGAAGATAGTTGCTTCTTCAAATATCCTGGCTTTGAAGAACTTTGTACGGGACAATCAGTATCTTGAATTGCATCTGGAAATCTGCAGGTAGCTACTAGTGAATCTCACAAAAGACTGATGGTCCATGGATATGTTTGGAAGGAGCTGGTGCTCCTCAAAAAGCAAGAGTTTAAAAGAAAAAAAAGAGATGCATGAAATTGTACAGATACAATAGAAGCAAGGATGGTTTTCAGGGTTAGAAAGGTGTATGGCGAGGTTTGCTGAATTGTGTGAATGTACACTGGTTTTAGATACAGTACATCCCTTTTCTTTTTCTGTTATCTTCTACCTTCAGTTTCCTTTGCTTACTACTTTGTCTTTTTTACTCTTAAAGGGGATACCAGGTATGCAGAAACATAAAGCAAAGTTGTGAATAGTAAGCTTATATACAGGTTTGAATTGATGTGTGTCTGTCAATTGTATGTACCTTGATTATATGATTAAATGTTAATGATCAAGTATTAGTCTGAGTAATGTGTGTTATGAAAGATATCTTGATTGTTGAGGACAGAATGTTGACATTGTAAGCAATTCAGAGAGTGCTGTAAAGCTCTATAGAACAGTGTATAAATGCTATGGTTCTCCCTGACTTTATCTTCCTTTTCATTTATAGGAACCTATCAATGAGAACTGTCAACAGAACTGCGCCCGGCTGGAACTTAATCATGTGTACAGAGAAAGTCCCTTAAATGTTTGAAAGGTTCCAAATGTTGCCTGAAATGCTAAGGAGGAAACTTCGTCACTGTGGTATCCTACGGTTTAAGCCTCTTTGGGTGTTAATTTGTACAGTTGGAATCTGGTCTTATATTACAGTTCACCAGAAACCAACTTACCAAGATTATGAGCATTTGGAACTGACTGGTGAACATCCTAATACAGTAAACTGTTCCAAGATACTACAAGGTGACACAGAGGAAATTCAAAAAGTAAAGCTTGAGCTGTTAACAGTCTCCTTTAGGAGAACTCCCAAAATGACTCAAAATGACTATATCAACATGACAGTTGATTGTGCCTCCTTTATTAAGAGGCGGAAATATATTATGGAACCTCTTAGTCAAGAAGAAGCAGAATTTCCCATTGCATATTCAATAGTGGCTTACCATAAAATTAATATGCTTGAGAGACTTCTGAGAACCATATACGCTCCTCAAAACCATTACTGCATTCATGTTGACAAAAAGTCCCCGGAGTCTTTCTTGGCAGCTGTAAAAGGGATTGCATCGTGTTTTCACAATGTCTTCATTGCCACCCAGTTGGAAAGTGTAGTGTATGCATCATGGAGCCGGGTACAAGCTGACCTCAACTGCATGAAGGATCTCTACAGGAGGAATGTGAACTGGAAGTACTTGATCAATCTCTGTGGCATGGATTTCCCAATCAAGACCAATCAAGAAATTGTGGAGAAGTTGAAAGCCCTCAATGGTGAAAATAGTTTAGAAACGGAAAAAATGCCTTTAAACAAAGAGGTGAGATGGAAGAAACATCATGAAGTAGTTGATGGCAAGGTAAAAAATATGGGGATAGACAAACAGCATCCACCTCTCAACACACCCATTTTCTCTGGAAGTGCCTATTTTGTTGTTACTAGGAAATTTGTGGAATATGTATTAGAGAACAGCAAAATTCTTGCTTTTATAGAATGGGCTAAAGACACATTCAGTCCTGATGAATATTTATGGGCTACAATTCAGCGGATCCCTGAGGTTCCTGGTGCAGTCTCTGCCAGTGACAAATACGATGTTTCCGATATGAATGCCGTTGCCCGGTTTGTGAAGTGGCATTACTTTGAGGGGGATGTATCCAAGGGTGCTCCTTACCCACCTTGCAGTGGAGTTCACGTCCGTTCTGTATGTATCTTTGGAGTGGGAGACTTGAGTTGGATGTTACGGAAACATCATTTTTTTGCCAACAAGTTCGATACTGACGTTGATCCTTTTGCGGTTCAGTGTCTGGAAGAGCATTTACGAGACAAAATGCTACAACGACACAGACACTAACATGCAATGTTCTGTTTATGTTACATTTCTTTGTCATTGGATTAAATTGGCAGAAAAGAGATGGAAAATACGATACTCCCTTTTTGTTTTTAAACAAAGCTTGTAGGGTGGTTATCTAGCTGATTATGTCCCCTGAGCTTTCTTAATTCTATTTTTTTTTCTAAAATAGTTCTACTACAAAAATTCTCTTGCAAAAGGTCACAGGATTTTAGGCATGAAACAAGATCCTCCAGTTTACAACTGAAAGACTTACACTCTGTTCACCGCTCCTTTGTATCTTTAAATAATTCTTTTAGAAATCAAATAATCTTGATCCTTAGTTTGTGTAGCCACTGAGACTACTTTCCTTAGTGGAAAATGGACAGTTTTGAGGATAGTAAGGAGACAGAACAAAGTAGTCATGGTGGATTAAGGGAAATTTATGAGATTATGAAAAGGAATTTGAAATATATTTATGTCTCTATAGTCAAATTACTGAATATACCACCCCCCCCTTTTAAACTGTAAAAGCAATATTTATACATACATATATACACAAAACACATGGATTTTTTTTTGTCTAAGCTTAATTTTTCAGGCAGACTGTATTCTTCAGTTTTGTATAGAAGTGTTGTCTACAGAAATGTAGCAGAAGCCTCCCAGTTAAAATATTCTCAGGAAAATAAAAAGTTTGTGCTCATTTTAATATAACTTGATGGCATTTATGTCTGCTGCTTGCCCAGATCATTTGTCACTTCTCCATAAAGGGAGAACAAAACAAATCATTAGAAACGTTAATTCATGATAGTTTCTCCCATTAGTTTTGCTACTAGAAATTTTTGAATCTTCCAAATTGAAAAAACGTGTCCGTTTTAAGTCTGTCTTTTACGCTAATTGCATCAGCTTTTCCGGAAGGGAAGGAATTAATGTATTTCAGTTCTTAATAAATCTGAGCAGCAGAACAAACGAGATCTAAAACAGGCATAATAAGTGCTGCTTTTTACACCTAGAATTCTTTTTCTTTTCTTGGTGTCTTTCCCGATGCTGGCATAGAAAATTTTTGGAGATGGCATGAGGTACAAAATAGGACTTCAGTTTCCAGCTGAACATCCAAGTGTTCCAAAATAGCCCATAATTAAAACTGCACTGGATAGAATTATGTCTGCCGGCTGCAATATATTATGTCAAGTTATATTTCTATATTGCTGGGTTTTTTTTTAAATCTTTTAATCTAAAAAACTAGGGTTTTTACATATTTTATTTCTCAGGTGTTAATTTTAAAAAAGGAGACACATTGAGTTGGGTTCTTGTTGACATCAAGGGAAAGTCCATCAGGCTTTCTTGGCCAGCATTGGTGACCAGTGCTGAGGATTTCATTTATTTATTTATTAATCATCCCCATGTAGCCTTACAGCTTGGTAGGCAAAGTTGTAGTAGACAAAAGTGAAAATCTTTTAAAAAGAGGACAAAATCGATCAACCAGGTAGGATGAACAATTATTTAGAAATTTGCCATCAGGATAATGATTAAAAATATGCAATTTCAATTATATTACATAGATAATACATGGGGACAAAGTTTCTTAAGGATTATTTATCATGAGTTTGCCTGTTCACTCCATTTTGGACCTATTGCCCACTCTCCTCTTGAGTATAGGAACTGCTTTCAATTGACCACAGTTACAATAGGTTTCTGTAGGTTATGTTTCCTAATCCTGGCAATTTGAAGATACGTGGACTTCAACTCTCAGAATTTGGGGGTAGGAATTCTGGGAGTTGAAATCCACATATCTTAAAGTTGCTAAGATTGGGAAACGCTGCTGTAGGATTTATTCCACAATGCCTGTGATTTTCCTTAAGTTACCCTTAAATAATTTTGCTGCAGATTACTGTAGTACAATCTTATGTTCTTTCCTTCACCTTTTTGTCCATTGACTTTTTAAAAAAACTTCATCTTCCCTACTGGATGATCTTTGGGCGTACTGTTTCTTGATTTGGAGTTTCTAGTAACTGTTAAGAGAGGCTTATGTTGAGACATCTAGCTTGGCATGATCCTAAAACATTACTGAAAACCATAGTTTAGCTATGCAACTGGAGCATGGCAAGACACAGCAATGGGTCCTGACTTCATGATTCAGCAAAATATTAATTGGGTTATCTCACAATACACGTTGGATTCATTTAGCATGTGAATGAATTCTCTGACATCTGAATTGGTATGTTTTACATATGATGGTACTCATGCTTCAGTTAAGAACAATGGATGTCTTTCAAAAATATCCATGCATGTGGAATAAACTATTGTATGTGGTAATTTATTTTAATTTTGTATGCTATTTCACACTATTGAAGATCTCACCCAATAATAATTGATTATAAGTGAAAGGATTTTTGTTAGCATTCACTTGACCAATTCTGTTGTAATGCTCAAATACAGTTACCAAAATATTTAATAAATAATATATGATATAGTGTAATGTATGGGATTCTTTATTAATCTACAGTATTAATAACAAATCTATTGATAACAATTGTCAAGGACTTACAACCGCAGTGAGACAAGAATTTCTATGGTTAAGGCAAGGTGGTGGTTAAGTGAATTGTGCCCATTTATACAATCTTTTTTGCCACAGTTGATCAGTGAATCACTAAAGCTGATAAGTGAAACACATAGTTGTATGTAAATCTGACTTCCCCTAAATACATGGTGGTTGCCAAAACACCCAAATTTTGATCACATTGTAATGATGCAATGGTTGAAAGTATAAGGACTGGATCGTAAGTCACTGTTTTCAGTGACATTGCAATTGTAAATGGTTGCTAAACCAATGATTGTAAATTAACTACTACCTACAACCTTCAAGTTATCATAATTTAAGATAACAAGATTTGTTCACAAATGTTTTTGGAACCTAGAGTTTATATATTACTTTGTTGCTTACATGTAAAAATTAAATTTCAGATAGGGCATAGGGAAAATAAGGTAATTTTTAAATAGACAACTGAAATCTAATCACTGATCTATAGACTCCAGTTAAAGACTCCTGGTCTAATTAACACAGTGTTTCTATAGATGGAAGAGCTCACAAAAGCATAAAATGCCAATTTAGACAACCTGGTCTTCAAAGTACATACTGTTTTTAACCACTGTAGAAGTCATTGACTATCGTCAAGGAATTGCTCGATATAATGTAACTAATTTGCTTTGGGTCTCTTGGTTGCTTCTCAGCTGAGAAACAGTACTGCAATGAACATAAAACTGATTGGAGTCCAGTGCTTTTTATAGCAGTTTGAGTATGGTTTCTGATGTTTGCATACTTGTCATACAATCATAAAAATCAGCCTAAATGAATTTAGCAGTAGAGAAAATCTGTTGCATTTTGATGCAACTCTTAAGAATGTGATCCTTCTGGTGCTAAATTAAACCATATTTGGGGTTTCCAGCTGTCAATCAATATCCTATATATTTTAACAAGGAAAATGCAATGCATGGGAATACCCACTGGAGAAACATTTTGGACGTGCAAATTTCTATGTGTCACTTATAAGGTATAAGACCATTTAGAAGACTTACTGTGGACAAGTCAGCCAATTAGAGAAAAGTAAGAACACAAATATAATATACAGAATAAACGCGGGGCATTTCGGTGGTATTCAACTAGTTGATCTTTCAAGTGGAATAGGTGACTGTACGTCCCAAGGTTCTGAACTGAGCAATTTGCTTGATTTTTTCAAACTAGCAAGCTGAGCCTCTTGGCTCGACAATCGGGTATGTATTTACATTTATCCAGGGTTTCTTGGGAACAGTTCCATTTAATTAATCTGACTACTCCTCAGACATTTCATACATTCCTCTAATTGCCAAGGAGTTTCCAAGGTTCTGGCTTAGCTGCCTTTTCTTAAACAAATTGGATATTTTAGTGAAAGCCTCAAGGTAAAGTCAACAAAAAAACCCAACAGAAAACACTAGCAGCTTGATATCTTGTTCATAAAAGTTTAGCAATGGGCACAGTGAAGTTTAATTTCCACAACAGGCGTTTATACTGAAAATTAATAGCCAATGAAGTGAAATGAAAGCTGGTAAAATAAGCTCTTGTAAAATTGAGACAGAGGCAGAATATGCTCACCTAGAGTTAATCTGAGGTTGAACTATATTCCTCAGCACTGGCCATGCTAGCTAGGTTGCAGAGATGTAGTTCAACATCATTTAGTGGCCAATATGTTCTCCTAGTGTAGATAATAACTATTTTAATGAACTAGTTTAGAATGGAGAAAATTCAAACTATTTGCATCACTTTCTAAACTTTCTTTTTGATCAATGTATACTATTTTTCAGATGCCTTTTATTAACATGCTAACTTTACTCACAAAATAGAACTGCCCATAGTATATTTTATATTAAAGGAATCTTTTGAAAAAAAAAAAAACATTGGAAGCAATAGGGCCTCTGCTTCTTTTGGCTTTTCTTAAGACAACCCTACATCTTCAGGTGGGAAAATATTTTACTTAAATACAAGGCTGCTATAGATGTGGAAACTGGCTAGGATACACTAAGGCCATCTATGTCTTTGGGGAAAAGTAGAAGCTCGCGTATTTTAACAGACTTGAGATTATAAGAAATTCCGACTCCCTTGTTTACTACAGGCAAGCAATGAACTTCTACCAACGGCACTGGAGAGTGGAAATGTTGATGTAAGAACACAGGCCCACTCACATTTCAAAGTGCATGTTATGTTAAACCATGTGGTGTTTATGCTTTTCTTTTTCAGGAAAAGTCCTAAAATTGTAAATCATGGGAAATGTTTAGGGAATCTAGTCAAATGAAAGCAATTCAATGAATAGGAGCTTTCTTCTCCACTCCAGATTGCAGTTGGGATTGATACATGGCCAAAGCAGAAATATTAAGCTGCTTTCAGAGGGGGGAAAAAAACTGATTTTCTTTTAACTAATCATTAGTGTTTCTTAAATCATAATTAGCTGGGAGCGGGTTATCATTCATAAATGTAAGTATGGGCTGCAATTTTTGTCAGAAACTATCTTAAAAGGACATCAAAAATTTGTGCACTGATATTTTCAGAGTAAAAGGAAAGGACAAGGCTTCTGGAAACATTTGTAAGTGAATAAAGTGTGTGTGCATTTCAAATTTTAGTATAGTTTTTAAAATCAACCTGTGTTTTCATTTTTTTAACTCTACTATTTTTTATGCATTTTATAATTGTAAACTGCCCAAAATTACAGAGGAGAAATACAGCATACAAATTTAATAAATAAAATACAGGAAACAAACATGACTTCTCTATAGACCTTGATGTATTTAGCACGAAGGGTTAATAAACCTCACTGCCCAAATGCCTTTGGGGATGAGACTTACTTTGCATACTATTTCCTTCCTTTCTCTCTCTCTTTTCTATGGGGAGGCAAAAAGCATCCTAAGCTTATTGTGATAATTATTAAAAGATACTTTTTGTTATACATTTAAGTGGCATTAACATATTTTACTTACATTAATTTAAACCTCTTTTTCTCCTCTGTAATTAAGGCCACCCAACTCCATAGTGATTTTGAGCAATGTTCAATATTAACGACAAATTAAGAGCAACAAGGAAAAAAAGAGGAAAATAGTGAATTTGTAACCATAATTAAGTCAACTCTCTTAAACACAGCTTTCCCACAAGAATCCATTTGAACAAACCAGGGGAGGAACAGTGCAATTTATATTTGCAATATAAATATCTGCAAAGTTGCCATTCCAGAGGGCAGGCACAGAAGGGTCACGTTCTTGGATAGGATGGAGAACATTACAGGAGACAGACTGTCCCTTAGATAAAAAGGCACCAACTGTGGTTTTCACATGATCTTCAAAGGCAGCCCCTTGTAGCACACATAATAATAATCTACATACAAGCATGAGGGACTGTCCAGAAATGCAGAAAATGACTTAAGTCTTGGAAGAACCATTCAGTGTGGTGTAGTAGTTAATACACTGGCCTAGAAACTTCTTTAAGTGTAGGGACGGAATTGGGCCACTCTTGGCCCAACCCAGCTCTCGTTTGGGAAAATGGAAAGAGAGACCATTATGCACACTGCCTTAACTTGTACAAAATAAAGTTGATATATAAATCTAATAAATACATAAATATTTCTGTATGGATTTTTCATACTATTTTCACTGCAGTATAGGACAAAAACAACAACCATAGAAAAGTGGCACACAATATGTTGCTGCACCCATCTCTCCTTTAATACACCTAGCAAAATTAGGTACTTCATTACAGTCTTTGTAATAAACTGTAATACAAAACCATAATTTCTGAAAGTAGTGAGACTTACTTACAAGTAAACAGACATAGGCCTGTGCTGTTAATCACATTGCTGCAGTTACACTCATGACTGGTAAATTTCATCTTGCAGGCTGGTTTCTAAAGATTGAAAATATAGCAGCATTTTAGAAGAATTATTATATATTATCTATTAAAAGCAAACACAAAGAAGCTGACTGTGAATTGTAAGATAACAGCCAGAAGAATTTAAGACAAGATATCAGTTATGCCCACAATCAAGAATGGCTCTGTTTCAATCCTGGAAGCCCGCCACTAATAGATTAAGCCAAATCCAAGGATCCAGAAAGCATCTGCTTCAATAAATTGCAATGTAAAAAACGGTGGGTTAATCTATGAAAGATTAGGCTGATCTGTATTGGTTCCTTGTTATAGCGCAAAAGTCCTGTCCAAAAAAATAAGCTACAGGTGTCCCTAGTAACCAGATAGCTGAAGAATGCAGAATGAATTAATCAAGCCATAAGAATTAACAGTCAGACAATGTCTTCATTGCTGACTAGCAAAGAGGACAGGAGGTTAATTTTTTCAATTTTTAAAATGAATGGTGTTTGTGTAAATGGTCAAGCTCTCAAAAAGCTCTTTCCAGAAACTAGTTTCCTTATGAAATTGGGAATTACCTAGCAGTTATTTTTTTGTAAGTCTCAAACAATTCACTGTGCACAGTAAGATGCAGTATATAATAGTGTTCCAAGAAGCAATTTGAAGAAAAGTACGGATTTACCAGCATATGGACTGGAAAAAATGTTTTAAAACTTTACTGAAAACTGAGATTCTTGAGTGTAATCCTAACCATATAAGAGAAAATTCTATGGAGTAGATGTGAGCAGTAACATTTAGCACAGTGTTGCTTACCATATTTTTCGGTGTATAAGACGCACTTCCCCCCAAAAAAAAGTGGGTAAAAATTGTGATGCATCTTATACACCAAATACAGCCAGTTTTGGCCTCTTGAGCCCCCACTTGCGTGTCCTGTTTTCACCCAAAACAGCCCATTTTTTGCTGGAAACGAGCCACGCAGAGGCTTCTGGAGCCCTGCAAAATGCCTCTCGGGCCTGGGGAGAGGGAATACAAGCTGGGGGGGGGAGGCCAAAAATGGCCCATTTTTTTTACCCTTTTTTGGACTCCCAACCCTCCCACGCATCTTGCATTCCCTCTCCCCAGCCCCCAGAGGCAATAATTTTTATTATTCTCTTTCACTCTTCTTATTTTCTTCCCAGAATCACTCAGCCTTTATGGCCTTCCAGCATTTCCAGTTTTGAGTATTTTCGTCATCAAATGCCTATTTTTTAAATAAAGTTTTTTTCCATTTTGATAAACTTGTAGATCCTACCTAAGTCTTCAAGCACTACTGTGAAGAGATGATGTTAACATTTGTTCACAAATAATTTTAATTGGAAAGTCTGGTTAATTAGCTGTATATTTACCAAATTTCCAAGATTTGTGATAGGAGTATGATATATAAGCTGCAGACAGCATAATAGTTTGAATAAGAAGAAAATGGACATGGGGTACAAGCTTCTCTTTGATAATTACACACACCAGTTTTGAATACATTCTCTTTTATAACATAAGCTAATCTTGCCAAGGCAAACCACCCAATCTTGCCATGGCAAACCACCCAATTTTGCCATGCCAAACCACCCAATCTTGCCATGCCAAACCACCCATCCTTTCCAAATACAACTTTTTTTCTTGTTTTCCTCTTCTAAAATCTAGGTGCATCTTATACTCTGGTGCTTCTTATACTCCAGTGCGTCTTATACACTGAAAAATATGGTAATAAAGTACATTTATTCTAGTTGACTTAATCCTAATCTTATAAGTAACCTGAATCACAAATAATTTTGAACCAGTCATACTTTCTCTCAGCCTAACCAAAGTCACATGGGAGTTATGGGGGGCAAAGTAAGAGGCAGATGAACTATACAAACATTACTTGAACTCCTGAATTAAAGGCAGCATATAAGTGTAAAAAGCAAATAATTGCAAAGTATGAAATCTATGGGGAGTAATATTGATTGTATTTTAATATATGTTCAATTTATATTAAATTAAGCCAATTTTGGGAGATGCCCTCTGGTATGTCATTCAACAAGTCAAGTGTAATTCTCCCCCCCCCCAAAAAAAAAGTTGTGAATCCCTATATTGAAAAACAAAAATCCTGCTTGTAGTCTTAATAGCAAATATCTTAATAACTGATCTGCAGCAAATTAAAAACATTTTGTTTTCTAAATTTATTTCTAGCATAAGCTTAAGTAATTTATTCCTGTACACTGATATACAGTAGTATACAATTATGAAAAAGGACACTTTAGTATAACTGTCAAGATAAGACAATTCATGAAATGTTAATCTGTGTTTCAACAGAGATGGATACTGAAACACATACCTTGTGGCTTTTCTACATCACTCATTGAAGAACCTGTTTTCTTTTGCAATTGCTTGCCCAAATCTTTTTTTTTTTTTATAGAATAAGAAATGTAAGCCCAGAATTATCATCATTCAAGTCTCATTTCTGCTACATATTAAAGGTAGGGTAAAGGTCCCCCCACACATGCGTGCTAGTCATTTCCACTTCTAGGGAGCGGTGCTCATCTCCCTTTTTAAGCCAAAGAGCCAGTGCTGTCTGATGATTCCGTGGTCATGTGGCCGGCATGACTAAACGCCGAAGGTGCACGGAGCTTGTTTACCTTCCTGCCAAAGTGGTCCCTATTTTTCTACTTGCATTTTTATGTGCTTTAGAACTGCTAGGTTGGCAGAAGCTGGGACAAGTAACGGGAGCTCACTCCATTATGTGGCGCTAGGGATTCGAACCGCCGAACTGCCAAACTTCTAATTGACAAGCTCAGCGTCTTAGCCACTGAGCCACTGCATCACCCACTGCTACATATTACTGATGCTCAAATATCTAGCTACTTCTATCTATATATCATCTATCAGATAATTAACAATATTAAGCATGAAGATTACTTGTTAGATATAAACAGTAGTAGCCAAATAATTATTTTCTTCAGTGTTTTGGCTAATTATCATGTAAATCACTTTTTTGGAAAGGGTATCAACAAGCACAACAGCTGTGCTACCTTCTCCCACGCAGACCTTCTGTCAAAGCTTTGTCACTGATCCTTCCTCCCTATCACAATATTGTCTAACAAGATTCTAGCAAGCAATGCAAATTAGGTTTGCATAATTCCACTACCGTACATATTTTAAGCAAAATAAATACCTGACATGGTTTATGTTCAGGTTTTCCTTGTTCATAAATTGCAATCATTCTGCAAGTATCTACTAATTTCTCCTTAATTGGTGGTCTACATTTTTTTAAAAAAAGGATAAAATACATACTGCATTTCCAGTTGCAAAAAAAGGAGAAATAATAATTTATAATCTATATTGCTTGGGGTTAAAATTACATGTCATTTCTGGTACATAGCACCCAGATACATGACACTATGACCAACTTCGCTTGATTTTTAAAATTAAAGAAAATCAGAGTATAGTGGTACTTAAATGGGAGACTGCAGAATGTCTTAGGGCATGAAACAAGATCAGGAAATTGAAAAATAATACTCCATAAGGCAATGGTAACTAATTTCATATTTTTACCAAGAACACTGCATCAGCATGTTCATTACTTGATCATTCTAATGAAATGTTCTTTATTAGAATTAGAATATTCTTTGTTGGCCAAGTGTGATAGGACACACAGGAATTTGTCTCCATTTGTGTTACTAATGGAAACACTACAAAGTCAACATGATTTAATGTATCTCCCTACTACAATGTGTGAAAGCTTTAGACTGGTAGATTAGCTGATTCACAAAGATCTCTCTTGTGCCATTATGGTACCACTGCTAGAAACATTTGGGTTTGACAAGAGATAGCCATAAAAATTGGCCAAGTCATGTAAGCAGCAATATTGTGCATAGTTAAGAGTTTAGTTCTGGAAAACGGCTTTCAATATGCCATGGTGAAATGTGTGAAATATCAGAATTGGAAAGGGCCCAACCTGTTGTTTGGTGCAGGAAGCCCACAACTTCCTCAACAGTTCAGTCCAATTCTTTTATCAAACACCAGCCTTCCTGCAACACAGCAATTGCTGACAACTCAATTTCTTTAGGCATTTGTAAATAAATTCTACACACAAAGAGAATAAGCAACTGCAGTATCTACAGGCATGTTCACTAGTTCCACATATATCAACCTCACGTTTATTGAAGATGATGCTTATGTGTACTGAAGAATGTTTTCTATCTGTGGCCCCTATCGGTGTGATTTTGAGCTCCGGAAAGCTCACAACTCTTTACTGCACATGATTGACCTTAAGACATGAAGGATGCCACATGAACAAGGGCAAAAGTATTGGATTGGACTGCACAGATGAAAGCCATAGTGGAATTTCATAAAAAATTATGTAAGATTGACGTGATAATTTCAGTTGAAGCTGGTTTGGCCTGAATGGACTTTTTCTTTTTCTTTTTTACTGGATTTATATTGAATTATACATACATACTGTAAATCTACTGATGTTACATATTATATTACTTAATCTATATAACATAGCTAGCATACTGAACAAAATAATGCTTTAGAGCCGTTCGAGATAAAGGAGAAATTATATTTTATTACCATTGATAGCCTCATGGCAAAATATCCCCTCCAGAGATTCCTTCATTGCATAGCGTATAAACTTGTTTTTTAAAAATAATCATGATATATGCAATATAAAGTGATCATCTAACCAAAAACATAAATCCAACCAAATTTAGTGCTTATACACCCTGGGATTGTTTGAGGTGGTCATAGGTTTGTGATTCTTGGGGGGGGGGGGGG
>JAEANM010001430.1:0-27953 GCA_017656035.1 Myanophis thanlyinensis
TGTTCTTGCTGTGTGTCAGCTTGTCTGGTTTTGGGGTTGGGGGGTATGATAGCTGGTGAAGCAGGATGGGTTTGAGCTTGAAGCAGAAGGCACCAGCCTGAAGATGGCGAGTGAGATCTCGCCTTATCCACACATATATAAAAATGAAATTCAGGGAAGCATAGGCAACCATTGTAAGGGCAGAAGAGTGATAAAACATTGTGATGTTGTAAGACAGACTGCCCTTTATAAAATCATGATGCAAGTACAAAAGGATTGAGCTTGCATTGCAATATCCAGACATGCATGTTGTCATTCTAGTATAATTTCATTATAGTTTGGAATGGATGCCAATGAAGGGAACTGCATGCACAGAACAATTTTTCTTGTAATGAATGCATAGCTGTGAAAAATAACACACAAGCACCATAGGTGGCAGTTTTCATGATGTCTACCATCAAAAACTTATCTACTGAAGAAAAGGAATACAGGCGGCAGATAGATGCTTTCATGTAACAAGCATATTTGAAATGAAGGTGATAGCATGGCTGTATGCACACAAAATTGTCACCTGCTGCCATCTGGAATGTCTAGCCAAGTTTCAAACTACAATTCCTACAAAAGTGTTGAGAGAACAAAAGTCAAGATTCCCAGCCCTCTATATATTTGGATCTATGCTCATGCTATTGTTTTTCTTCTCACCCAGTGTATTATTACTATTGAAATACAATTATACTATTAGTGTTGTACAATATTTTGAATTTGATCATTAAGGAATTGACAAGACTCTGACTAATGAACCCAAGCAAATCAGAACTCTGAGATTTGGCTCCTTCTAAAAGCTCTTCTTTAATGAGTACATCATATTAGCAAAGCTTCAAAAGAAAACCAAATTTAAATCTTTCCCGCAGTTACAGTATAATTAAATTAGGAAATAATCCCATCCCCAAGTGTCACAGGTCATGTTGGCCAATTGGGTTAATTGGTGGGCTCTTCAGGTACTTTCCACAACTTTATCGGTTGCCAGTAGAGATGATCTTGGTTCTCATGAGAAAGCTCTTTGTTGTGGTCTAGTAATGCATTCCAATCTCTTTCCCCCCCTTCCCCCTCTGTGGGGCAACCGAGGAACAGAAAGATGGTTGCTGCCAGGTTCAGTTTGAAGTTGATAGGAGTACTTTGGAACACATGGGAGTGCAAAATGTAATTCATGCCAGTGACTTGTTAAAGCTATCATATCTTTTTCTGGAATGACCCAGCTTTTGTCACACAATCCTGAAAAGAGAAGCACTTACTTTAATGAGCCTACATTTGCATATTAAAGCATGACTTCTGAAACTTACAATATATAGTGCTGCATGGCCAACTACACTAGTCCATTTTCCTATGCGTTGAGAAATAGTGCTGCAGAGGCAAAGGAAAATTAAGTAAAATTATATATATCTGGTCAGTTCTGTTCCCTGGAAGGCATATTTACCCACAAATATCCAGCTCAATCTCAGTGCTGGTGCTGAAATCAAGTTACTTATTTTTATCTTTGATTTTCTCCAAGCTTCTGTTTTGCTTTTCTTTTGAATGCCTGCCATGTTCTTCAAAAGGGACGCCCCGAGTCTGAGAATGAATGAATAAAAACATCCTTACTTCCATTAACAGTGCAATTCTGTGCAATTTTCTTTTCAGACCTGATAGGGACTATAGCTTCCAATTCTCAGAATTGCCAGCTTCCGAGCACTAAAAGAAAAGCAACAATAACTGCTCTGACCTGTTGTATATTCTATAGAGAAAAGAAAATACTATATCTTCATCACTACCAACACCCCAGTGCCAAAAAGAAAAAAAGAACGAAAGAAAAGAAGGAAAGAAAAGAAAATTGTTAATATCTCTCCCTTTATGCCCTTAGTCTAAGTTGGATACATTTGTTTGCAATGATTTCCTCCCAAACTTCTGGTGAGTCTCTTGGGTAGAAGGTTAAAAAATGTTAACTGAACTAGGAAAACAAACTTTCTGCAAATTCCTCAGAGGTATAATCCTTCCCTCCCACCTTCCTCTATCCCGCAACTAGTTTTACTAGTTTCGGATAAATTGGCTGAGTTATGAAGCAGTCAACTTCATGGGATCATAGAAGTTCAAGAACGTTAGAATTTCAATATCCTTGTGTGTGTGCATGAATGTCTGCATTTAACTGGCTTTAGGTGGCACCAATCTCCAAAATGACTGGATGATTTAAGGGAGGGGTGTCAAACTCGCATTGTCATGGTGGTGTCACATGATGTATCAGGACTTTTTCCCTCTTCGCTAAATCAGGCAGGGGCGGACCAGCACATGATGCATCCAGTCTGTAGGCCTCGAGTTTGACAGTCCTGGTTTAAGGTATCAAACAGGAAGCAAACGAAAGGTATAATACTATATATATAGCCAAGATGGCATCCAATGACTCAATAGAAAACATGTACAAATCTCTTTCGACAAAGGGGCTTCTGTGTTTCAGCTCACAATTCTATATTTCCAGAGAAAAAGCAGAAGACCCTGTTTATTAAGTGGAAATATATTAGTCTACATTAGTAGATTTTGAATTGATTTTGAAATATACATCTGTGATAAAACCAGCCTTCATTCCTTCCCTGGACAGAACACATTTGTGAAAGAAGTACAGACTCACACATCTGGAGGGACTGAACTCTACATATTTAATAGTGGAGTCTTGCCTCCTCCTGCCCCTAATGGCTCATCTATATTTTATAGGGCAGCTAAATATGCATTAAGCCTTTCCTTAATATACACAACATGGTATATATTTTTTCTCCAATATTTCATTTATTGTTAATGGGATTAGAAATGTTCTAATCTAGTTGTGATTAGTTGTGCCAGCATTTCTCAACCTTGGCAATTTTCAGATGTGTGAATTCCAACTCCCCAAATTCCCTAGCCAATTCCCTTACTAGCTGGGGAATTCTGAGATTTGGAGTCCACACATCTGAAAGCTGCCAAAGTTGAGAAATACAGTTTTATACAGTTCTTACTGTAGAGCCAGCATGCAGCATTTTTCTCTGTTCTTTTAACTTTTCACCCATAGGGCAAACATATTTGCAACTGGGAAGTGTAAGCTTTTCCTGTTTCTTCTTCAACAAAACACCTGCTTCATCAGACTTGTTCTAGGCTAGACAGGAAAAGCTAGTTTCTAATGTGTGCCTACACTAGTCTGCAGTTGTGAAGCTTTGCAACACTTTTAATTTAAAATCTGCACTCCTGTGCATTTACCTGATTATTTTTTAAAGAAAAGGAAGCTGAAATGGACCATATAAACATTCAGTTTTTAAGTGCAGCACACTACTAAAGGCTTGTGTTCTAATTATAAATGCAAATGACAAAAAAACTGGTGATTTTTCAAACTCCATCGCCTTCTTTTACTAATACCTTATCTACTAATGTAGGATGCTGCATGCCATTGTAAATTCAATAAACTTCAAATATATTTATATGTGAATAAATTCATTTATAAATGCATTGACGAAGTGAGTTGCTGCTTACAAGAGCTGGTGTCTTTTAACAGAGTTTGTTAGTCAGAAAAGGTGCTGACAGGCTCAAGATTTTTGCCATTATGGATTCATATGGCTCTCCCCCTACATTATAAACACAATTGATATTGGATTGTATAATTCTCTTTTAAAAACACTAGAACAATTGTGTGTGAAGAAAACTATCTCAAAGGGGCCTCAGCGCTAGTTCTGTTTAAGGCAATAAAGGAATAATCTGAAAGGTTATATTTGGTCAGCTTGAATTTCTTCCCCGGGAGCATTCATTTCTGAAGTATTACTTGTACGGGTGGGGTAGTGGCAACTGTAGGGTATGTTCCAAAAAGTCAAGATGGTGTCCATAACCCTATGACCAGAATTCTGCTCCTTCTTCATGTGCATTGGAAACATAGTAAATAAAAAACAGTCAGGGTTGCAGGTATCAAGGCAAGAATTTATAGTAGCTTCATAAATGGGCAGGATCGATTTCTCCTTTTTGTCAACTTTCTGGTTAATAGCAGTCTGGGTGTCTGTCCAAAGGGGAAAAGGAGGAACATGGTTTCTCCACCTTTACATTTTATATGCTCTGGGTCCATGCAGGTAATCTTGAATTTACAACCAGTTAATAAGTAAATGTTCAAAGTTATGGCAGATCCTGAAAATGAACTTGGGACCTGTTCCAACGTATTGCCCTGTCTCCTCCTCCCAGTCACATGAGCCCATTTTTGGCATTTGGCAATCTGGTCTTTTATTTCCAGTTTCTGACCAAAACCACCCCATAGTGGGTTCATTTGATGATTGCAGTGTTTGCTTCACGATTGCTGCGTTTGCTTGATGACTACTTCAAAAAAAGTTTGTAAAAAGGGGGCAGTCACATGATGACCCACTTTATGATTGATAAGACATACAACTGAGACTGTGGGATTAATTATGTTTGTAAGTGAGGACCACACTTGATTCCTTCATTAGAAACTTTCCTGGAGATTAGGGAAAGTTTATGAAATTCTGTTTCCACACTATAAAAAAAAGGAGTAGCAAGTTTTTCCATGGTTGTCTCTAACATGCTAGCTTTCTTGCTGAAGTCTGCCAAGATGTCTTCTTCTCCAAAGTACCATCCAATAAAAGCATGCCCAGTCTCACAGTCTGATCCAGGTTCTGTCCATAAAGCTGAATTCAAGTGGCGTGGGGGGAGGGAGGGAGGGAGGGAAGAATCTTTAGCACTCAACCACAAGAAAGACAATAGATGGCTTTGGCATTAAGCGCTGTGTGCCTTTGATACAAATTAAAGCTGTTCTCAGCAAAGGTCAATTCCCTTTAAGTATAACTTGGCAGGTACTTTGCAGGCATTTGATGCAACACCTACAAGGACTAAAGGACACAAAGTTAGAACTTGGATAATTAAGCCTTCAAGGAGTTTTTCCTCTTCTCAGGTAGAAAAGCAATGGCCTGCCTTGTATCTCCAGTAATTTCAAGCCCAGGTAGATCTATATTTTATATTCATTGCTACAACTTTACAAATCAAGATTGCCATGGGATGTAATAAAGAACCAGTTTAATAAAGTACATTATTCTGTTTTACATGAATTGTGAACAGAATCCATTTAGATAATAGCAGTGCTTCAGGATTATTATAATTATATTAAGTGAAGATCAGGTTTTAAGATTTTGGTTCTTTAGCTACCATCACTCATAGGCAATGAACACAGGGCACATCACAATGATCTTGCACTATTACATTCTGTTATATATGTCTCTGAATGCTATTTAGAAAATAAAAATGCACTTTTCTCATCAAAAGTGCACTCTGGGTTTATTTAGATCAAGTACATTTAGTATTTCTCTACAAGCGGTCACTTTTTTCAATAGTGATTTTCAGATTGCTGGCCAAGTATCATTAATAAGCAGTTTCTAGTTTCCTGAGTTCTTTATTATTATTTTTAAACTAAACTTTTGATTGGGCAGGCCATCAAACAAGCACTGTTTCCAACAGAGGAATGTCCTTGATAAGCATTCCAGAAATGCTCAAAGCTATGTTGGCATTCTTGAATAGCTGTTTGGGGGGCTTTGTATTTTGGTTGGCGTTTTGCTAACACCAGAGCTGAAAGATTTTGTTTTTTGAAAAACAACAATAACAGGAACAAAACCTGCTGAAAAAAAGTTGAAATGAGAAGAACTTGGTACTGCCTATTTATGGAATTATTATAAATTCTTGCCTTGCCACCTGCCACCCTGCCTATTTTTATTTGCACCGTGCATCCAATGCACTTAAAAAAGAAGCTGAGTTTTGTTCACATGGTTGTGAAAAACCATCTTGACTTTTTGTCAGATGGTGTCCACAACCACAAATGCCCCCATCCCACAAATATAAATAATATAAATAATACTAGGAGCACTAGATTTGTCTCTGTAAGCTTCTGAAGGGTGGGACTTAAATCTAAACAAGCATTATTTTAACTGAAAACTGAGGTTCTGCACAGAAGTACCTTTAAGATAATGTAAATGTGATACGTGATTTAGATAGCAGAGGCCCGGTGTAAAATTTAATATATACAGTAGGTGTGCAGACCATCAAGAATTATCTATTCAGGGCACAAGATAGCAGTCAAAGGTACTGACCAGTTGGCAATCAGAGAACGTAGATCAGCATTCTATCAACCAACTTCAGCGAGTTACACGTACAGGATAGAAAAATAAACAGGTTCAAAGAGAATTGTTTTCATTTAGGCATGGTCAGAACCATGCTGTAACAATTCTGGTATATATCCTTCAAATAACATAGGATCTTGCAATGTGAGAAGGCTCCACTTAAGGGATCCCCATATTTCATGTTTGTGGCTCCCAAAGAGTAACAAACCATTATATATTATACATGCACAGTGAGCTATTTATTTTGGGCTGACTGTGAATGCTCAAAATCTTCTCTCCCCCCCCCCCCGCTACTACTTCCTTTCTTGCCTTTGATTCTGTTGTTGCTATAACTGATATTGAAATGTAGTTGCTACATTTTAATGTAGACTGCCAGACTGGTTCCTCATGGATTATAGACTCCTTTAGGGTGGACCCTAATGCCAGCCCTGAACATTCATATTTTAAGTAGCTTTGGATAATAAGATAGGTGATATATACATTTATTAAAAAAATTAAAAAGTAGGGAGGCACACTATGGTAAGGCAAAGGAGTAAAAATGGAAGAGAGTTGTTTGTCTGCTTTAGAAATCCATTTAGGTTTGGTGGTTAAGGCACCAGGTTAGAAATCAGGACACTGTGAGTTCTAGGTCTGCCTTAGGCATGAAAGCCAGCCGGATGATTTTGGGTCAAGCACTCTCTCTCAACCCACATCAGGTTTGGGCAAGAAGCCTATCAGTCAATACATGTCACAACCATCGAATTAACGCTCAGTTGATCTAAAAAAAAAAGAGAGAAAAAGAAGTGGTCCCTACCCATGTGGGAAAACACTAGGAAGAAAATAATAAGCTGGTTTGCTTTATCCACTGCTGTCAATCTGAATGATCAGTTGTTTTCTAAATCAGTTTTCTTAGTTTCAAGCCAACTAGCACTATCAAGTTCTATAACTGAGAGTTCGGAATAGGTTTTAGAAGATTCGTGTATGCAAAGAACTTGCTGCGCTATAAACATAAAGAATCAGAAGTTCTATTTAGTGTATGCTCTATTGAATAGAAAATTTGGAAACCTTTAGCTTTTCCTGAAGGCAAATGTAGGCCATAAGATGCTATATGTTAAATGAAATTGTATAAAATGTGTACTTATTTATTAAGCTGAAAATCCAGACAGGATAAACAAATGTTTACAATATAATACAATAAGCATTTCCAAGATTTAATAAAAATGATTGTCAGTCATTATGCTTCACAAAAGATTTCTTTTTAATGAATAAATAATTTGATGAAATAAAAAATATTTACAATATAAACAAACGGGAAAAGCTTTGGATATACTAATCTGATCCTCCTGTATTTTTTTCATTTTCTTAATGGATGTATATCAAATCACTTATTCTGAAACAATACAAGTTGGACAGAAAATTGAAGTCAGCAAGATTAATGTGGTCTGTGGGTGTAGCTTTTAGTTCAATTCAAGCTACACGTGCTTTGTTTATTAGGAGCAAATACAATACAAATGTAACTAAAATACAGTATCAAAATGCTAGGCAGCATTCTCCACAGAACAAAAATGTACACTAGTCTTTAACAATAACAAGGATCACTAGCAACAAAAAAAATAGTACAACGGAAAGGTACAAACATTGTCATTAGGAACAGAATTGTGCTCTTGGATTGATCAGTTGACTAGGCAGGTATAGTAGGCTCTTCAATGAGTTTGCATGGTAGTGGTGTCCAGTCCCAGAGTGTGTTGGTGTGGGACTGTGACTCAAGCAACAGCCATACTGTAGGAAATGGGCAGTGCAAGCATTTTTGGAAAGACTCTCTTGGGCTCTTAAAAAGAGCCAATACAAAGCAATAAAAGTGTAACACTGAGAAGTTCTCATCTCATACACACAGATATCATGAAGCAACTCGCTTGGACTGTGCTAGTGAAATATTTTGCCTCCCCCAATGTTACTTGCAGTATCAGCCAGAATTCAAGTACTCCAAAGCCACTTCATAGCAGAATTTATATTGATCCTGAAGAGTCAAAACAAGAAAAGGGAGGAAGTTAGTTGTAGGAAAGAGTTAAAGAAAATCAAATTGTATATGGAATTAATTACAAATATTTAATGAAAAAGGTTTTCTGTGTAGATTTCTTTTGAATCTATTATACAGAGCCACTGTGCCTTGCAGGAAATTAAAAAAATAACAAATACAGCATAAATACTTTATTTCGCTATATAAAGAGATTTTTCTAGTAAACTGTCAAATGATGGCAGTGGAATTTTTTCATGACTAAAGAACAGACACAACTTCTTCTTATAGTAAATGATAAACAATATAGACCATATCCTGACATACTGAATTGTAATGTAAGTATGTGCATACTTGCACATACATAAAACACCAATGGCCTTTCAGCTTTTCTAAATTTCAAATAGTTTCACAAAGTATAACACAAGGAAATAATTGCTCCTGGCCCTTTGTTTCTGAACTCTTTTAATCTTTCTGCAAGATAGAAGAACCATAATTAAATGCAATACACTAAATGTCAAACTGAAATTCACAGTCTTGATAAATATTAGGAGATTAAGCTATTTATAAAATATATAATTTGAAAATCTGGCACTTCATTTTACATGACTATTATTTCTGCCATACAAAGTCTGTTCTCCTTTTGGATTGTCCTGCCAGAAAGGAAAATTAATAAGGGTGTTCTGTTTAAAGCTGTTACATTTGCACAAAAATGTCTAACACACCTTGAACAAGACTCAAGAAGTAGCATAAAAATACTTTTACAAGTCAAGTTATTTCATTATCCCCTTTAGGAAACTACAGGCTTGCTTTTATGAACAGTACTCCACATAAATCACAAAAATGTCACTATGCATTATAAGAATAGGAATAATTTTCTACTTAGTGGTACAGTTTAAAGAACTCCTACCAGAAGGTCCACCATATTTGGCTTATTATTCCTCAGAGTCTTCACAGCATGGAATACATCAACGGCCCTCTGGTGTTGTAGCATTTCACAAACAATACTGATTGCACAAAACGTCCCACTGCGGCCACCACCATTTCTGTAAGAAAAACAGCAAAATGACTTTATTATTTTTTAGATTTTGTTATTACAGCATCTAAGGATTTTTTCACCTCCTAAAATAAGCTTATTTTATTTCATTATACAATGAAATTGTATAAATGTTCATGTTGTCAACATAGCCCAGCCACAGAATGGATTGCTATACAACAGTAGGCTAAGCAAAATAAATATTTACTTCTCATGATCTGTCTAGCTATAGCCTTTGGGATCCTAGAATTCTCATCTTCCTGGCTTTTAGGCGTAAGCACAAAATTACTTTATCCACTCTTGTTAGGGTATGTTAAAAATTATATTAGGAATCGTGTTAGCAATACAACTTGTGTTGAACCAATGTGATGTAAAGATATATAATTTATTTGATTTGTATTCTATCTTTCATTCAAGAGGTCAAAACAATATATGAAGTATATTTCCTCTTATTTTTCTTTACCAAACAATCTGTCTTAGACTCAGAGAGATTGATTGGCCTAAAGCAGGTATATCAAACTCGATTTTATTGAGGGCCATATCATGGTTGTGTTTGACCTTGAGAGCCAGAATGGGCATAGCCAGGTTAAGCGTGTCCAGTTCGATATCACTCATGTCAGGGGTGCCTATGGTGGCCCGAGTGCTCTGCCAGTGAAAATGGGCTCTTGAGCTCCATTTTCACCTTTGACAGCTTCCTGCAACCCTCTGCCAGAGAAAATGGAACTCAGGGGGGGCTGCAGAGCCAGTCCTTTGCTGTTTCCAGGGCAGCCCCATGCGCAGATCTAAGCACCCCGTGGGCAGGATCTGGCCCCTGGGCCTTGAGTTTGACACTCCTGACCTAAAGTCTCCAATTGATCTTTCATGGGTGAGAATGGATTAGCATCTTCATCTTTCCACTCTCAAATTCCTTATAACAATTAATGATTAACTTTATATAACAGTTAATAGTTTGGTTTTGGTCTACCGGAATATATAAAATTGACAATATGGCCTGTTCAAAAATCCATATTAAAATAAACCAGCATTTACTTCAATCTTGAATGTTTGTGTTGATATTGAAATCTGCAATATTTTATCCATTTGCTACTGAGGATTTTTGAGAGTTCCCCACTTTTATTACATTATTTATTAAATTATTAAATTTTATTAAATTAATCAGAAAGAATTATTTCAGAAAAATATCCTGTTTTATAAACTAAGTGGAACTATTATTATTATTTGGTCAGACCTGGCCAAGATGACACCTGCCATAGACATCCAGACTATTGAAACACCCTCTTACATGAAACTATCTTATAGCTTTTAAAGGACCTTCATATGCTGTTGTGAAAATGATAGTGAGCTTGAGATCAGGACCATATTATAGCTTTCCTATAGCAATTGTGAATGGTATCAATTTTTTTTACATACAATTTCAAATGACTGATGACCTTTAAAAGTTTATGATCTTTTCATGATACCTTTACACTTTACACTACACTATACTACACTACACTTTACACTACAGTTAAAGAACAGTTGTTATCTGTGGGTTGTCAGACTTCTGAATGGGAAATAATTATAACAATGGTATGATGGACTTGCAGGGCTGGTGTGATGTGCAATAATATCACACAGTGTAGAAGGATTGGGGGTTAGTAGGATTCACTGGGTTGGAAATTTTCTGTCTTTTCACTGTGGGTTGTAAATGGGTTGGGGAGTCACATAGAGGGAAGCTCAGTCAATCTCTTTGTACATGTTATACTTTGATAAAAAAAAAGTTTGATTTGATTTGATTTGACTTGACTTCTTTGTCTCATTCAAGATCTGATGGAAAAACATATTTCTATCATCAAACTGTGACCGGGATAGAAGAAAGAGTAACTTACAAAATTTGCAACAAATGCCAAAAAATAATAAAAAAGCTTTTTTCATATAGAAGAAACAACAAGAAAGTCAATAAAATTATCAGATCACTAATGGGAAGAGATGGCAAGAAGATGATGGGTGCAGGGAGAAAGAGGAACTGCTTAATTCCTTCTTTGCATCTGTTTTCATGTAAGAGGAAAAAAAATAACACAACCTATCAAAAGCAGCACTGTGGGAAACAGAGTAGAAATACAGATCTAAATAGGTAAGAAATTGATAAAACACCTATTCATTTTAGACAAGTTTAAATCACTAGGAACAGCTGACTTATATACCAGGCTACTGAAGGAACCAACAGATGTAATCTTGGAATCACTGAACAAAATCTTTCAGAGCTCCTGGGGCCCAAGGGAACTATCAGAGGATGGTAAAGAGCTGATGTGATTCCAAGCTTCAAGAAGGGGGAAAAAGTTGATCCAGGAAACTATAGGCCAATCAGCTTGGTATCAATACCTGGGAAAACCCTGGAAAAGATGACCAAGCAGTGGATTATGAGCACCTAGAAATTAACAAGGTAATCACTTGAAGCCAGCATGGGTTTGTTAAAAACAGATCATACCAGACAAACCTATTGACAAACCTAGGTGTCCCTTAACATAAGAATTTTTGATTTTGTTGTCTTTTTGTCCTTTTGTTGCTAATGTACCTAAAAAGGTACACATGTTTTAGGTACATTTGCGACAGGAGAGCAAAAACTGTGCAGATGGATTCAAAGTTTGCTGACGACGGCATTCAGCATGTAGTTTTAAATTTTACTACATCTACATGGAGGGAAGCATACAGTGGGAAGCTTCAAGGGTCTGTCTTGAGCTCAGTGTTCATCAACATCTTCATAAGTTATCTAGATGAGAGATCGTAGGCGAACTTAAAATATTTGCCGTCAACAACAAGGTAGGTGGAATTGGCAACACTTTGGAAGATAGACTCAAAATTCAGAAGGATCTTAAAAACTTGAACATTGGGCCCTAAATCTGTATCCTTAGATTCCTATCTAACTTAAAATTGAACAGCATTCCCTAAACAAAGGGGGAGAGATATGACAGCAACTATCTCCCGTTCACAATGCTGTTCTTTCAACAGTCCCAAGAAGGTTCCACACCCATTTACACTCTAATTCAGATAATTCAGAGGATAAACCACCAAGTGACTTCAACAACTCTCTGAGAGAGACCAATCTTCAGAGTGTTAATGACCAGATAATGGCAAAGAATATAAATCCTTCCATTCCACTCCAGCTTTATATATACTAATAACTTATAGACATACTCGATTGGAGAAACTTTATTTATCCCAAGAATATCAGAACCCAAAGCAGTTTATTGCAAAAATGTGTTGCATGAGTTTAGATGCACACTTAAATTCAGCATTTATAATGCTTTTTATCTTTGGTTATTTTTAATTTTCTAGAGACTCGTTCCCGTTCTAGAAACACTGTTATTTCTATAGCTATTCTAATCAGCATCTTTTAGACGGCACTTCATTGAAAATAATAAACCTTAATAATTACCAGAGTGCAGACTAGTTAGCTTGCAACTCTTTAAAGACAACATTCACAAATGGTTGATTTTCAAAGGAACTACAATATGGCACATCTGTCACATCCAGACAGCATGAAAAGAATGCTCCCTGCTGCCAAAATACTGGATAATATTGTGCCATTCTTTCAGCATCTAATTAAACTAAAGTCATTTAAAGGGATTATGTTGGAGGTTTTTTTCCCTTTCTACGCTACCTCAAAGTGCCATGCACGTGCGCACACATGAGGTGGTACAACCATTTAATATCATGAGTAATCAAGAGAGATAATATCAATTTGCATTTGAAAAAGACCTCCCAGATGTGCATCTCAAAGCATTAATGAGCTAAACTTCCCAAAATAAAATATTATAATTTTTATTCAACAGGTGAGAAAAATAGAAAACAGTGATAAAACGACTGGACCATGATCAGCTGAAAAGAGGGGTAATTTTAACAAAATCTAGGTATTAGTTAATCTTTAATTTTTAAAAGAATCTTACATTTCAGTCAGAAAGACTATACTCGGACTGTATGTATATGAATGTGACAAAGAGAAAGATGGAGAAACACAAAGAAAGTGAAGAAATTATAAACATGCTAAGCCAGGGTTTGACCACCATTTATTGAATAATCCACAATTGGTTAGGTTCTCATAATGATTACCCTCAAAAATCAAATGGGTGCGGTTAACAAAACATACCAAAGAAAATCAGCATTTATTCTGATTTATCTTATACTAAGGTTAGGAAGAAATGAGGAAGGTATAAAAAAGCGCAGTTGAAATATTGGTGCAGTTTAGCCAAAATCTGATTGTCATGGAAAATGGCTTTATAACTGGTAGTTCAAACTACACAATATATCATTACATAATTTCCCATTATGTGCCTTGTTTTTTTACCCAGGCATTATTTTTGTTATGCTCAATTCCAGGTGACTGTACAAACAAACAAAAGTATTCTCTATCTTGACTTATCCTTAGCAACCAATATAATTCTTCCAAGGGAATTATTTCAATCTTGGCGCCATCTATCCCTCTTATTTATTACTAGATGGATAACCATGCTTTGCGACAAAACTTTGGGCTATGCAAGAGAAATTCGGTTCATAATCTGTTGGCTCAGTGGTGGTTGGTGATTGAAACTCATAAGGGAATATTTCTCCCACTGCCTTGAGTCCAGAAGCAGTAGACATTTTGGTGAGGTAGTGACATTTAGTACTATAAGGAGCCCCAGCCTGCTCCTGAGTGAAGGAGTGGAACGCGTGCCAGTTTGAACTGAGGTAACGGAATGTGAGGCAACTGGCAGTTTGAACACAATTCTTTTCAGGTGGGGAGGGGGAATAGAATGTCTAACTCCTCAGCATCAGAACGTGTTAATTACTAATTATGAATTACTAATGATTTGATGGTCATTTCAAAAAATATTTTCTTAGTGAGCACTTAGAAGCTAAGAGGAACATACGTGCTGAATTTCAAGTTTGTAGGCTTTACAGTTCTGGAGATTTTGTGATGCTGCAAATCTATATATATAGATCTTCATCTCTCAGATGGCCAAAATGTAGTCATTTTTTCTAGTCTGTCATCCACTTCTATCACATCCTCAAAGTAGATGAATTTCTCCTTGCCCAAAAGATTTTTAACTTTAATAGTTCTGAACTTTGATATCACAGAAACGTCCATATCCTGTGTGATCTTGTCTATTTGTCTATTTATTCTTAAATCCAAAAAAAACCCCAAATTATCACTTCACTCATCTACAGTTAATCAGATGTCATCTAAGCAATCTTGTTTGTATCTCTGACTGTTAACTATACTGGTGTCCATTTAGTGCTATCAAATGACACTGCGAGAACAAAAACTGATTTTTTTCCACCTGAAATTCCAATCCAATATTACCAGCTACAGAAAAAGCGACATTCTCTCATCATATAGAACATTGATTCTATGATGCCCATATGCTTTGGTTCTCCATTCAGTACAGTATTCACCCCACTCCTTTTTCACCAAGGATTACCAACATATTACTTGTCTGACCACTAGATGGTAGCAAACAGTTAAGAGTTTTTGGTTAACTGCCATACCATACACTTTCTATCTTCCTTTAACCTCATTTGTGTCTATTAGATCTCTTCCCTGATTACTTCTGAGCATTTCTAATTCCACTGTAGGCTTTTCTATTATTTTTCTAAACAGAAAACATTTCACTTTTTAATTGTTTTTCTCTTTTTGTTGACATTCTCAAATAAGGCATTTTTCTTTGTCCTTTTTACTAGACCTAGAAGTCTCTGAAAGCTCTTTGGATCTCATTTTGACATTTTTAAATGTTTTAACTTCAATTTCACAATGTCTTATTTCTTTGTAGAGCTCCTTAGATTCTCTAGTGCATAATTGATTCATTGTCTGAATCTGTTCCTTACATTGATCTTATATTCTTACTGCATACTGCCCATATCAAATCTTGTTAACCCAGTCAGTTTCATTCTCTTAGGTTTAGCCTACATATTTGGCATCAGTAAATCATGGTCTATCCCACCAGGTTCAATAGATTGCACTTCGCATTCTTCCATTTCCCATTATGTTGTCAGTTAGATTGCAGTGTTGTGCATCCAGTAATGTCCATATGTAATCTCTATTTATGTTGTTTGAAACAGATTTGGCAATGAATAAAGAATTCTCTTTGCAAAAGTTTATTATATTATTTTCTTTGCGATTACAGTATCACAATCCAAATCTTCCTGAATTCCAATTATTTATTACTGGAATTCTATCTTTATCCATCTCTCAGGGATCGTGTAATTGTTTTCTATACTTTGCAGAAAATTGATGATATGATTCTAGTGGTCCCTTCCAATTTCATGATATCATGAGTTACCTTCCAGCCAATCCTTCTGAGCCTCCCTTGTCATGCAGTACAAACAGTATACAATATGATGTGGCAGAAAGAAGATGGGATGAAAGTGGCAGAAATGGTATCCTCTTCCGTACAAAGGAGCACGGTGAAATCCACCATTTTGCATCAAGCAACATTAATGTTACCTCTGGGAAACATAAAAAGAGCAGAAAGACCACAGTCTATCTGATTTAGTTCTCAGTGTGGCAGTATTCAAGAGATTTATTACCTGTATTGAACAATTATTGACAAACAGATTGTCTATGAGTTTATTAAATTGCTTTGGGGCTGTAAATTAGGAACTCTCCAGTCTGAATATTGCTTTTGCAATACTTTTATGAGGTGAGTTTGGGGCAAGCTATCTGCTCTCTAACCTCCTCCTCCCATCCTATAAGCCCCGTCTGTACTACAGACAATTATAGCTCTGACTTTACAGAGTTGTAGAACTTACAAAGCTGATGTTTAGAATTTGAATTAGATTTTAATCTAATTCAAATTCTAAACATCAGCTTTGTAAGAGTTGCTGTTATTGATCGCCCTAAGAGTTTTATTCACTTACAAGCAATGGACAACTGTACGTCCTTCTCCTCCATTGTATTCTTCCTGCCACTTGTCCACTTGACGTATGAGTTTCAAAAAAGACCGTTTAGATACAGGTGTGTCTCTGTACATAGGCCATCCCAGGAACTGAAATTGCTGCACCATTCGGTAGCCATCCTGGGGCTGTGGGGATCCAACCAACAGGTGAAGAAAAAAAGACAGCGTTATTTATTTGGAGTTCAAATAATATATGCATTACAACTTTACATTGTTATAGAAGATTGCTCCTTATAATGTTCTAAAGAAATCTACATTTCAAAGTTATGACTTTGAATCTCAGATTTAAGATGATGATATTTTAAACAGCTGAAAATACAGATATGCTGAAGTGAAACAATGGTACCAGCTGCAAGAGCCAAATACATGATTAATATTATAGCAATCACAGACTACCAAACTGAAATTTGCAATCTAATTCCAACAGTGTTGCTCTTTTAATATGCTTGTCATTGTCAAATTTCTGAAATGAACTTTTATTCTGATGACTGATTGTTAACATGCTAAATACAGACCAGTTCGTTCAAATAACTCTCCCTTCCTTGGCATCTTTGGAAAACTGTACTTATCTGTTGAAAATTTCTACTGATTTATAACAAACGGAAGGAAAGATAATTCCCCCCACTCCCAATTTTTCAGTTCTATTGACAGATATTTGTGATTTGAAAAAAAAAAGTCTTCAAGTCTTATTGATTTGTTTATTCTGTAATTAATGTTGGAAAATGTTCAAAATATAAATGTACAAATCCTTAATTCTGAAAAATAAATAAATAACCATAAGCAAAAGACCTGGCAAAGTTGGTCATTGAGTGTTCTTCATTCTTGTATGTTTTTATTAGGTACTTTTAATCAGATATGGTCTAGAATAGATTTTCTAAATTCATCCAAATCCTGGCAACCCTTTTGTTCCAGCTGAAGCTTCTAGTCTGGTTCTAATTGTAGAATATTACATAGTCTACATTACAGAGGGAATATTTTATGAACACAGTGGACTTTTATATGGAATGCTTCCATCAAATAATAAACATTAAAATAAATAATCAATTAAATTTGGATTCCCTAAAATGTGAACCCAAACTATATTTCTAGCCTTCATAAGAAAAATAAGCAAATAAGTAAATAAGATCCTTACTCTTGATGCATTATAAATTCTGAATATTCGACTGATTATATCTTCTTCTAAATCAGCAGAAACAAACTCTACTTGAATAGGGCCATGTCGATGAACACCATTTTCAGGCCAATATTGTGGACATAACTGTAGAAGAAAGAGATGAATTCATATGTAATTGTATTATTTAGGACGACTCCATGTATTCAAATGTGATTTTTTTTTTAATGTGCCCATATGAGCTCCAAAGATCACAGAAAGCTATAGCTACACAAAAGGATGTCACTTTTTTTTAACTGTCTGAAAAATACAATTATTTCCAAAGATAAAAGGGTATAATGCTTGTATATAAGTTTATATATCAATGAAACTTTGCAGTCCTTCAAGAAAAGACCAACATTTTAAAGGATTATGCTGTCTAATATATTTTGCAATTATATCTTTTAGAAAAAAAAATACAGAAACAATTCTCGGCTCTAAGAATATAATCCACTTTACTACATAGACTCCAGTGAAAATTTTAGTACATTTCTTGTATATACAAATATGGAACACATACATTGCAGGAAAAAACTTTTATAGAGGACACAAAATTATAGAGTATTTATAAGTTTATTTTTATTTACTTATTAACAGATTTACTTTAACAAAAATGGTTAGATTATTTGGAAAACAAAATATAAATAAACTGAATTTAACTATTAATAATTACAATTTAAGACTAAATGGAAAGATGAGCAATTATTTTCAAACTATTTCCAAATGTCTGATGGAACAGAACTTTCAACTTTTTTGAAAAAAAGAACTGGGAAACACATGCAGGGATTATCTGTGCAAAACATTCTGCTTCTCTGGGGATATTACAAAAAAACAAAAGCATTCCTTTGCTGGGTATGAAATACATCTGTTTTTCATTTCTTAAGGTAACATTTTTCTTTAATCCCAACATTACTGGATATCACCAAAATCTTAGTTGCATATATCTCTTTATGTGTGTGTGTGTGTATACTGTATGTATATATGTATGCATTTGTTTTAGTAGATTTTCACGGGTAGAGGTATGTAGGTCTAGGTGTGTTCGGGTCTTTTTCTGTGTAAGATTGATAGTATCTTGGCGACATTTCGTCGAGGTTCCACTCGCCATCTTCAGGCTGGTGTTTTCGGCTTCGTGCTAGTGTGAGCAAAGCATGATTGGAGTTGTCGTCTCTCTATAAATATCCAGCACACCAAACCCCCCCACCAGTATTTATAGAGAGACGGCAACTCCAATCATGCTTTGATTGCACTAGCACAAACACCAGCCTGAAGATGGCAAGTGGGACCTCGCCAAAACGTTGCCAACAAACTATCAATCTTACACAGGAAAAGACCAGAACACACCTAGACCTACATATATATGTATGTATATATATATATATATATATAAAACCTCCTTTTCTACTTTGACAATTTGTTCCAACAGTATACTGCATAGTGTAGTAATCACAGGGGATCAAAGAGATACTCTGGACCATTTAAATAGCAGATAATATTATGTAGGCTGAGTCCTTCTTAATCCGTCTTGAATCTTCATTTTCCAATATTCCAGACATCAATTTAACAATGGGCTCAGTCAGACAGTTAAGGCCAAGCAAAAGAAAACAAAAACCCAGAGAACCATTGAAGGATTGTATTTGGGATTTAATTTATATCCTGCCTCTCTATTCATTTGGACGTGCAAGGCTGGCAATCAATATAATGAATACCACAAAAACAAAAATGGAAAGAAGTTATTTTAAAATCTTGCAAACAGCAAGTAACAATTAAAAGCCTGGTGAAAAATGTACATTGTGCCTGATACCCTAAAGGAGGTACATTAACTGCATTTCCTGAGAGAGGCACTCACCACCCTGGGACTAACAGGAAAATGCCCTCTATTTCATGCTGGACAGACTGGAGACATTTTCAGACTGTAATGCTTGAGGAAGTTTGCATCAGAAGATGTAGACCTTAGCCATTTTGGCCTTTAAATGCCAGTAACAACATCGTAAATGCTACCTAAGAAGCAATTAACAAGCAGCACACATCTTCTGATATCAGCATAACATAATTCCAGTATTTTACATTGAATAGAAATGTAATTAATGTATTTTTCATCCACTACAATCTCTGGATACTCTTCAAAGGCATTGCCATATGAAATGTATTGGAATAATCAAAATTGACTTGCTCCAGGTAGGAACAACCCTTTTCTTAATATGGAATATTTCTTGGAAAATTTAGAAACTGTGCACATGAAAGAAACCTTGTGGTTTCTTTGGTCTGCTAGTATCACAGCTCTACTGTCTCCCTTTTGAGGTGCGGTAGTCAGATCTATATACAATATATTATGATAATGGAATTTCTAGTTTCTCTTCCATTTCTTATTACCCCAACATATTTTATAGTGGATGCAAGCTATGTTGACAAGTTCATTGGATTTACCCTTACTGCAAGATCACATTCTTTAAAGAATATGATCTTGGAGTAAGGGTAAATCCAATGAACTTGTCAACATAGCTTGCATCACTATAAAAAATGTAAATAGCTCTGATTCCATTAGTTGTGGAAAATTTCTAGTCAAAATTTCTGGCATCACATTGGATCAACCATGACATCTACTCCCCTAAAATAATTCTTTGGAGCTCTTGACAGACTCATTGTTTTTACCAGTTTGAACAATTTTGTGTCATTGGCAACAGCTATTCCGCTAGTCATACCTGATTCCAGGTCAATTATAAATATGTTAAAAAGTGCTAGAAAGGAGTGTCGCATAGTGTACAGGGCTTTATTCTAGCTCTATGCTTTGCATAATTCAGAAATGATTTGGCTGATGGATTAGAAAATGAGATTTTCACAAAATCTGGATGACACAAAGCTAGGAAGTTTGTAGGACTGTCAACATTCAAGAGGACACTGACAAGTTGAAACTATAGGCAGAAATCAGCAAGATGATATAACAAATGTAAAGTTTTACATTTGAGTAGGAAAACTCAAAAGCATGAGAATGGAACAGGAAGGGGACATACTGAACAAAATTACATGTCAAAAGAACCCAGTCTCATAGCTGTTCATAAGTACCATTAGCATGATGCATTGGCAAAAAAAAAAAAAAAAGAATTATCCTTGGCGGTACAAGGTAGGCAGAGTATCAAGAAAAACTAATTCTTCTCTAATGTTGCATTAGAATCACACCTTAAATATTGTGTCCTGTTTTAGGCAACATATTTTTGAAAGGATGGTGATATACTGGAGCACATCCAGAGGAGAGTAATCAAGATGGTAAGTGGCCTGGATGTAAAAATTACAAGGAAAGGTTGGAAGCACTGAGTATGTTTAAGGAAGACTACACAGAGACTTGACAGCTGTTTTTAAAGGGCTGTCATGTAGAAGACAGGAAGGAATTGTTCCGAGTTATTTCAAAAGACAAGACAAGACAAGACATAACAGGTTTAAATACAAAGAAGTAGGTTTTCTATGGACTTCTTTTTTTCTTATGGTAAGAATTGTTCAACAATGGTATAACTACATTGGGAGGGGTCAGCTGTTTCAAATTGCAGGCTTTTAAACAGAGGCTTCATGGCCATCTGTTGGGAATGTAGTAGCAGTGGTTTCCTGCAGAAATTTAGACAAGGTGATCTTTCAAACCCTGCATTCTAGGAATCTATCTGGCTAACCCAAAAAAGGTTTCAGTGTTGTGGCTCACATGGGATACCTTCCTTCAATTTGTAAACCAGAACTACTTTCCTCTGCCAAAGGCTGCAAACAATTATGAGCAAGCAGAGTTTGAAGTAACCAATCACACAAATAACTCTTATCAGTTTTATGGAAAGATAAAGGACAATCAGAAGAAATATACTCAAACAACAAGGTAATATCAGTTGTGTAAAAAAAATTATTTGAATAAAATGTTTTTGCCCCCCACTTCACCATATGTACTCTAATTAACATTTTAGAACAGACATTAGAGTAGGAAAGTAGGTTTAGCAGCCAACAGACAGCAGGCCTCCAAAGTTTTAAATTTAACAAAGGAAGCCAATAGAAAATTTAAAAGTTTTCCTCTTTTGAATATTCAGAACATGGCTGAGAAGTCAAATGCACTTTTTAGTAGCAACTAAACAGCTTGATTCTACAAGCCTTTCTTTGTTCATTCTGAAAATAACAGCACACAAGATCTTTTGCCTTTCATGAATTTCCCCGGAGACCAGAGAGTGTGGCTGGGATACAAAAATATGCAATGAATGCCCAAAATTTATAATTACTTGCAGAAGGGGTGTTACTCGTGAACTTTAAAACAACAATGTCAAAAATATTTCAAATGTTAAGAAAAGTATTTCTCTTATTTATAATAAATATAGCATATAGTAGAGCAGATTCAGCTGTTAATGTTCTTCTCTTTAAACAAAGTGTTTCATTAAGCAGTACAATAAATACTTTAAGTCAGAGATTTTAGAAAAACGGAGCAGTTTTACTTTAATATGAGCACCCATTTTTCCATTTCAGCAGTATTTGTAAGAGAGTTTCATCTTTCAGTTTCCAGGAACTTACTGACTACTTTTGATGTAGTGTTTGCTTCCAGTTCAACTGGAAAGACAGGAAGAACACAGCAAGGTAACGTATGTAAAGCTAAAAGAAAGTGTGGCATTTCAGGAAGTCATGCCAGCGCCATTTTAGTTCTAAGAGCAGGTGGCCATTGAGCAGCACTGATGACAAGCCACCATCTATGTCACATTTTGTCTGGAGACATAATTATCTCTTTCCAAGTAGCATAAGCTAGTGCATTTTCTTAAACTGACAACCAGCATCCCCAGGAAAATGTCCCCATGAGGATATGCAATTAATGGCACTGCTCCTATTAAAAGAAAGGGGATGACAGTCAGCAATGCTTGTTTTTTTTTCTGAAAGAAAGAAGCAATTATAAAGAGCAGGGTTTCAGTGTCACAAAAATAGATCTTGCATCTATGCGGCACAGTAAATAATGGTTGATTTGGACTAGTAAACCGAGGATTCATATTCCCATCTGAGAATAAAATTTTATAGCTACTCTACTAAGTGCTAGTCTACAAAATATTTCACAACTCCCAGTTCCTTTACTGTTGATAGTTGAACCTACAGTAAAAGGCAAAAGTCATCTATCACTTCATTGTCAGGTCTAAGTTTGACTGCTGTAACTTTTACGATGAGTTGAATCTTTTTTATATTTAATCTTAGTGCAAAGCTCTCATGTACTCCTTGCCTTATATTATTATAACTTGCAAATATTTTCACTTTCAGCTGTTAAGAATAGTATGTTCCTGATTTCCAATTTTCCTAAAGACTTTCCACAGCTTGATACGGTCTATGAAACCGAAGGCCTTTCTGTAATCAATGAAGAACATATTGATGACTTTTTGGAGATTTCCAGGACTGTAAACTACACTGTGAAGCTGGAAAAGAACATCTTGGAAGCAGTTAATGGAAAGCCACTTCTATTCTGTTATCAAGAGAAATCCCTTAAAGTCAAACTCAACTTGAAGGGGACATTACATACGAAGCAAGGAATTTCAACAAATTCATGTCTTCGACTTACCTGTGCTGGATCCACATCATTCAACATCACTATTGATGTGCAATGGTAGTCTAGAACCAGTCTCCAGAAATCTTTGACAGTATTTGGTAAAGGATGCTGAGTGACTATAAAAGCTGAAGGCTGTTTATAACTCTGAAAAATAAGGACATTTTAATGGAGGATTAAAATCAGGATTAAAGCTACAGTAAGAAAGTAAATATAAGAAAAGTAATGAATACGAATTTTTTTTTTTTAAATGTATGTTATGGAAACAGAAGAAAAACCTTCTGCTGAACTGGCATGGAAGCACTTATAGCTGTTCAGACTAGGAACAGAATTGCTTTTAAATCCCAGTCTTCAATGGAACTTGGAGATAGTGAAATTATATAGATACAGTCTTAAAGGTACACCAGAGGTTCCTGTCCTTGGTGAAATGTGTACATCAGCAGAATGCCATCAAACACAAATGACAAGTAATGGGAAGCAAGGCTTATTTTAGGAATAGATCAAGGGTAGGTACTAGGAATGTTTACAATGGGTTAAAGAAACCATCAAGATAGCATCTGTGATCACACTTGCTCCTTTTTAATATATGTCAACACATATAAAAAAGGGGCAGTGTTTTAATCATGCTGTTGTCTGCTGTGTCACTCTGTATGGCTTGAGGTGTACTATTTGACAATTCGTGGGTGAAGATGAAACAGCCATGAAACAAAGCTGACATCTCTAGCCTCCTTCCCTCCAGATGCAACCAACAGTTGTTATGTCTTAAGGTCTACAACTGTAGGGCAGCAGGTTGAAAGATTCAGTAAAAGTGGTTACTGTAGTCAAGGGCTTTGTTAACCACAATGTATATATAATGTACAATATATGTTGGACACTGTAGGCAACATCAATCACTAGCATAATCACTAATGCGATACTCTCACCTTGTGAGAATATAATCTTTCCATGTATCTTTATTATAAATGGTATAAGGGCTAACTGTGAAACTAGTAGTTCTATCGGAAAAGATTGCTTTCATGGAAGATTATTGAGAATGTCTTTGTTCTTTTCTGAAGTCTGCATTTTGGCATGTGTGTATATATGTGTGACAGCCTTAATTACTGCTGTTCTAAAATGTCAGAGATACTTCACAAATCTCCAAAGAGTGTAAAACATATTTAAGTGTCCTTTCATTTAAGTAATGTAAGTGTATTAAAACTTCCATATCTGCATTTAATGTGGATAGCGGTAAAACTATCCTTAGCAAATGTTCATTCAGTTAGAAAAGAATCAATTGACTGAAGTAATGGCCTGTGTATTATCTATGCCAGCAGGCTTTTTTCATCCTCTATTCATTACTATGAAAATGAAAAAGAAAACTAAAATTTTCTCTCTATATTATAATGCTGACTAGCTACCTTAAAGTCTCATTTTATATGTGTGCATGATACTGTATATATACAACAAACACACACACACACACACAAACTTTGAAATAAGCCCCAACAAGAATGTATATATTTGTAGTCTTAGTTGCATAATGAGTTACTCTTGACAGTTAATATACATACATTACATATGAGATATACTGATTAAATTCACAGATTGCATGAATCTGTTTTGTTATTTATTCAGTTTTGGTTTGGTTTGTTGTATGAACTGAACCATTGGTATGTAAACTGTCGAGTACTATCACAGTAAAGGTTATCCTTCAAACCAATTTTAATTCCAAGAGGTTTTAGGGACACATCTGCATGGTTCTTGGCAACAATATAAATGTGGTTTGCCATTGCCTCTCTCTAGATTTCTTTCTAGCTTACCAATTCAGACTTCTTCTTCTTTTGGTAATTTTCCTTTTATCCATGCACTGATGAGGTCTGACTCTATTGAGTATTTTTGTGATTAACCAAAATCAACTAAGTATTGCTACCCAATTGGCCAATATAATGTATGAAACTTGATGTATGATGCTTGCTTGTTAAAAAAAAAGATGATGCAATATGAAGTTGGCTGGTCTATGATCCTCTCTCAACAAATATTTTCATACCTTAGCAGTTATATATACTGAATGTATAGCAATGCTTAAGATTTTTAAAGTAAACTCAGAAAAGCATATTTGAAAGATATGAGCTCTTTAGGGAGCAAAGCTTTTTGCAATTTTCCAGATTCTTTGATATCAGGCAGATCCCTTTTAGCTAAGAAAACCAAGACAAGAGCTTACATCCATCAGTGCAGCATTAATGTAATTACTGCTTTCTCCATCTATTGTGATAAGGAATGGCAAACATCTGTCTGGAGGAAGAACATCCATACACCGATTCTTCTCATGATTCCGGGGTAAAAGTGCTATGCTGCAATCTTCTACCCGAAGAGTTGGGGTCACCATGTTTAGAGTCTACCAAAATAAGATAAAATGAATTTGACAGAAAGTTACTCAAGAATGAACATGTCTTCAGGGTTACATGGATTTCCAGGGAATTAAATTTGAAGAGACTGTATGCTTCGTAGAATAATATAAAAAAATTAAGCTAGCTAAATTTAGCCCTACGATAAAAGGCCATTTTGCAATATTTGGCTTTTGAATGTGCTTCAATCATTGACTTACCCTAAATTCTTCTTTGATCTGACTTGAATTGGTTTGAGGATCAAGTTTATTCATTTCATAATAGACTGATCTAACTTGTGAAGCTAGAACTGAGGTATCTCCACATAGACAGGCTTCCAGTATTGCATCATGTATGAATACATACTGTTCCTAGAGAAATAAAAAAAAAATCAGACAGCTGGAACAATGTTCATAGCCAAATCTAACACATTCTCATTCTAGCTGGCATAATTCCAACCATTTTTTAAAATTGTTCAGTTTGTTGATTTTTTTTTATTACAAGTCTAAGAAAATAAGAATTAAAAATGCCTGAACTTGAGGTCCATGACCCAAAGGCAAAACTGATATAACCCAAAATATTGGATCCAAACAGGTCTAGCTTTTTGAGGTTGGCTATATGCTGCTACTTTGTTGAGCATAATATCCAGACAATCAGGGTAAGGAAGCTCATGAAAGAGTTGTAGGGTACCTGACATTTAAATTTTAATATGTGACAAAACATTCTACCTAATATGACAATTGAAAATGAGAAAATGCTTAGAATACCTCTGTTTGCACCATGTTAACTCTTCGAGATCGAAGTTCTCTGACACAGTTGAATATATCTACAACCCCTTCTCTTTCTGCCATGTCTAACATAATGTCAATGACAATAAAACATCCAGTTCTTCCAGCACCTGCACTGTAAATACAAAAGCACAATTATTATTATTTTAACAATAGCAATTCCTGTCACCAAAATGGAAAGATTATGTCTTTCTTGAATGTTATGCCAAAAAATGATCATGATGGAGCTAGCCACACAATTTGGTATACTGGTGGAAGGCACCAAGCTAGAAACCAGAAGACTATAAATTGTAGTCCTGCCTTAGGCACAAAGCCAGCTTGATGACCTTGGGCCAGCAAATCTAAGAAAAGAAATCCACAGAGAATGAATAAAATCTTGTCAAAATGTCAGTTTTAAAGAGTAGTGTTAATTACTCTTTTCTTGGAAAAAACAACTTTATGTTGCAAAACATTTAAATATCCAAATTATTATCTTCTGAAGCTTGTGTCTGCCTTGTGGAAAATCCCAGTTGGAATTAATGAGGAAATTCTTTTCCAATTGAAATAAGAACAATGAAATATCCTCAGGATTTTTTCTCCAGGCCTGGAATGATCCTGTTAATTATCAATGCTGCTTGGTTTTAAAAATCCATTTGTCTAATCCTAAAAGTTAACACATTTGTTTGGTTAACAGTGTTGTATTGTTATATTGGGCATGCACCTTTTATGAATGGTGGCTCAAATAAGTAGCTGGTGTGCCAATGACTGCAAAATGCCACTATGGAGAAATATATTCCAGAAGTTTTTGGGAGGACTCTTTAACATTTAAATTGGGTCTAAATCTAATCAGATTATTCAATCTGTTGCAGATGAAGAAGATACATTCATAGAACAAATATTATACATCATGAATGGTATTTCATAAACTGCAGCAATTAAAAATGACATACAAATTAATTGCACCCAAATAGTTTCAGCTGTGCTAAATTTAATAAGAATAAAAAGTGACCAACATCTTTCTCAACTAAAGAAGCCAAAATAGGTCCTACTAACCTGCAGTGTACAACTAGTGGGCCGGCATTAGGTGGGCTTTTCGATTTGACCTGCCGGACGAATCCGAGAAGACCCGTAGCATGGTATGGTACACCATGATCTGGCCAGCCTGTGAAGTGGAACTGTCTGATTTCTCTGATCTCATGGGCGCCTCTCTGTTAATTGGTTGCCAGATCACAAGAGAAAAGGAAAAGCAGTAACAGTGAGTATTTTCAAACTTAATTTCATTTATCCCTCTTTTAAAATTAGCAGACTTTTGGAGTTTACTCCCATCTTTTTTACCTTATTTGCTACCAGAAAAGAGTTTGGCATGATGTGGAATAATATTCCCCCATGAATCCCCCTTCCATGATATTACAAAAGATATTGAAAACCTGGCTATTTTCCGAGGCTATTGATAGGGTAGTGGGTGAACCTCTACTTTTTTGTTTGCCATGATTTATTGTTGTATTTGGTATTTCTAGACTCATAGGACTTAGAACATAGAGAAATAGAGTTAGAAAGGACCTTGGAGGTCTTGTAGTGTAACCTCTGTTTGGGTAGGAGAACCTATACCAGAAAAATGGCTGTCCAGTCACCTTGGAATACCTCCAGTGATGACGAACCCACAATGCCTGGAGGTAAGCCATTCCACTGATTAATTGTTTCTACTGTCAGGAAATATTTCCTTAGTTTTAGGCTGGATTACTTTTAATTACTTTCTTCCATCTGTTTTTGTCCTGTCCTTGGAGAATAGGCTGACCCCTCTACTTTGTGACAGCCCCTCAAGTACTGGAAGACTATCATATTTCCCCTAGTCCTCCTCTTTGTTAGACTCAATACACATAATTCCCTCAATTGTTCAGTGTATGGCTTAGCATCTAAATCTCCTAGCACAGACATGGGCATACTACGGCCTGTGGACCACATCCGGCCCATTGGGCTTTTTAATCCGGCCGCCGAACTAGTTACTAGCAGAAGAAAAGTCCCAGAAGAAAACTTTTTCTTTTTTCTCTCCACGGTAGAAAAAAAAA